>OMNO01055454.1:0-13393 GCA_900303215.1 Trachyrincus scabrus
TTAACAGAAAGACAACAATGTGGAAAACATAATCCTGAGGCCCCTTTAAAAACAGGGGAGTAACTTCTTTTAAGGCATACATTACAGGGCTACCAAAACCTCTTGTTCAGCCTCAGCAAAAGCTGGTTCTCACAGTTCTTTGTATCGAGGCGTGCCCTTTTGTGTGTAAAAGTCCTGCACGCAGCTGAGGCAGGTAGCGGTGTGTTGAGCTTCAACGACACATTGCACACTGCTGGGAAAGATTTCAAGACAGCCATGGTATCAGCTGGGCAGGTCAGGTAGGACTCCAGCTGCTTGGCGTTTTCTTGAGCATTGCCCTGCTTGATGGGGGAAAAGAAGTCGTCTTCCTCCGAATATATATCATATCATATTAAAGCTGTTTTTATGTTCTCTGAGGGGAGGCTCACTGTCCCACACTTTGAAAACCCCTGCCTTAGAGCATTTGTTTTTCAACAAAACCAAGAGCTGGCTAATGTTAACGTTACTTTCATTATGCTGGCAAGAAAAGGTAAAGTGCAAAGAAAAGTTTCAATAGCATTGCTAACATTACAGGCATTGCAAACTTTGTAAACAGACTATTATTACAGAAAATAATTAATTAGCTAATAATAACAACAGAAAATACGCTTTTACCTACCTCAGTGTGTTTTTTCAAATTAGAAGGTGAATTCTTGAAGGCCAGAAGTTCGTGGTTCTTGGGTTGGCACAATACACACCGCAAACCTCGAACATCTCCTTCAAAGAAGGCGAACATCTCCTTCAAATAAGACGAACATCTCCTTCAAATAAGGCGAACATCTTCTTCAAATAAGGCGAACATCTCCTTCCAATAAGACCATGGGTGGGGAATGTCTTCTTGCTGCTCAGCTGAATCGTCTTCGTCGGTAATGACTTGACTTTCACTAATGTCGATGTCGCTGACGGTACTAGCATGACTTCTTCTCCCAGTCATGGACATGACGCCTTCAGCCTTTTCTCCCGTAACGTCTCTGCTATTTCGTTTCGATTTGTCTTTTCCGTCGCATTCGTCTATTTACGTCTGTTGTACATGATATGCACACCAAGGGGTCGTCTTTTCTATTGTCCGATCCATTTAGTTTGAAATCAGTCTTCATGCGCGCAATGATGCAAAATAAAAATAATCGATAATTCACCTCAAATGCATTAAAACGAAAGTAACGAGCCTGTTTTCAAAATGTAAGAAGTAGAAAGTACAGATATTTGTGTTAAAATGTAGGGAGTAAAAAGTCATCAAAAAAATAAATACTTAAGTATAGTACAGATACCTGAAAAATCTACTTAAGTACAGTAACAAAGTATTTGTACTTTGTTACTTCCCACCTCTGCTAATATCTCTATACATTTGTTAAAACTAAATAAAAACTGCACTAAAAGTGACACTAGGAAGTTGTTAGGGATAGTAAATGGTAGCTTGTAGAGTTGTGTCTAAAAGAAGCCTGTGTGGCACTGATGAAATAAAAAAAAAACAGGTCAGGTTTGGAATAAGTTTACAAACATATGTGCTGCCTTAAAATGAATTGAAACGCTTGATTCTCCACCCACCAGGAGGGTGGCATGGAGCAGGATGAGCCTGAGGAGCTGGACTTCATGTTCGATGAGGAGATGGAGCAGATGGATGGCCGGCGCAACACATTCACCGACTGGTCGGACGAGGACTCGGACTGCGAGATCGACGACCACGATGTCAACAAGATCCTCATCGTGACGCAGACACCGCCCTACCTGCGCAAGCACCCGGGCGGCGACCGCACCGGACAGTACACCTCGCGTTCCAAGCTGACCACCGAGCTGGTCAAGGTGATCAACGACGGCCTCTTCTACTATGAGCAGGACCTTTGGGACGACCCGTGCGACCCCGAATATGCCACCATCAAGGTGAGGTCACACACCCCCCTCGACTGTTGCCTGGTGTCTAAAGAAATATAATCATCCATCTACCCCTGTTGAGATCACTCAACGGCAAAGCATTTTCTGTTTCTTTCTTCTTATTGTTGCTGTATGTGAAAGATATAGAATAGTATAAAAGTACCAAATATACTCTTTCTTGTTAGGGCAGACATTCATGTTAGGGCACGGACAAGAAAAGGAGCATTTGATGCCATAGTGACAATACCCTGGGTTTATAAAGGTAAAAAAATGATATACAGTAGTACCGAACCGAAAACTAGGCATGTACTGATCCAATACTGGGGATCGCTATCTGTGGGATACTGACTTAATATGTGGTATCGGCTATCGGTGGCTGGGGTCTATGCCTAGTTCCGATACTCATCCTTTTTTTTTCTCACCCAACTTCTTATGTTGCAAAATCAAAGCTGCTGTTCAGCCGAAAGAGAGATAATACAATAGTATTTATATTTTGTAAAGTTAATTGTCAATTCAAAGCTGACTTTTGAATGTGTGGCAGATCCACAGGATCACTACCACTAATACACACATAATTTCTCACCATTCATAAGTCATACTGTCTAACCGGTGTATGCGGGTGCACACACGTACGCTGGCGATCGCATCATTTTCATGAATAATTCAGATACTCACCGAAGAATAAGTATATTTTTTCTATATATACAATATACAGCATGACCACCGACTAAACTAATTTGTTTAATAAGTTTAGTTTACTGCAGCCATCACTTCCGGGTTAGCGGACCCAAGAAAAGCGTAGCTTTCCCTTTCTACCTGTGCATCAGCAGAGCGTATCTCTAATGGATATGTTGATGACACCTAGTGGTGATTTGGCGTAAAGGTGGGAACCAATGTTTAGTGTGACAACTCATTCAGAAGCACATGGGAGTTATTTTTGGCAAAACCATTTAGTGGTTAATGTTAATTATGTTAAATCAGTGTTGGTAGTGTGCAATGTAAGTTTGTATTATGTTGTATATGTGTGTATATATGTTTTGTGTCAATTGTATGAGTAAGTAAATACTTTATTAATCACCAAAGGGGAAATTCGGTTGCCACAACAGTATAGTGAGAGAAAAAGGAAATAAAATTAAAGTGTTATCGTGCCATCCCTACCGAAAACTGTGACCAAAAACCGTGAAACCAACTGAACTGTGACTCACCTGAACCATTACACCCCGAGTATCTAGAAATGCCCACTTGTGTCATGGTTATTCATTTACAAGGACAGAAACTATTACAAATGAACATATCAGAATAAAATCTTAAACGCATGTCCAAATAGGGGACCAAAGTGTATAATGTCTACTAGTTTGTAAAATATCCACTTGTCACCTCAAATATTTTGAATATATCTTTGAGGGCCAAAAGGTTGCCTTGAAAGTCTTCTGTCTCCTAGAAAACACTACTATTAGGCCAATGGAACTAGAAATCCATAATCCAGGGCAGTTCTCTTCTGACAGCTTCCACACTGTGGCTCGTTCTTTAAGTGTAGGTGTTTCTGTCCAGGGCTAGATGACCTATTCTCTGACCTGTGTTTTTTTTATTATTATTATTCTGGATATGACAAAAGCAGCCGAAAGCTCCTGTCCTGGAAAGACTGTTTTTTGTTGTTGTTGTTTGTTCTTTTGTTGTCACTGGTGGCCTGCTGGGCGCATTGTTGGGTCCCTTCTCTTTGTGCGGGAGCGTCCATGTGACCCCCTGGCTCCAGCGCCGCATGGAAGCCGCAGTGTTGTTGATAAATAAACCTTGGGGGTACTGAGCCGCTGCCGCCTACTTCTTGGGGTCCAGTAGTGGGGGCTTCTCGGGAGAGAGAGACGCAGACAAGATACATTCTCACGCATATCAGGACAGCCCCACCAATATGGAGGACTCAGTGAGTGTTGCCTTAAGACCAGGACGTTTTTAGAACACAGTGGGGGGAAAAAAAACAACCTGTGTGCATTTCTAATATTCTGTTGGCGTAGTTGGTTTGAGACTATAAAGTGTCGTTGGTGTAGGTCTGGTTGTTGTAGTAAAGGAATTAGTTGGAACATAGTTGCCCATAGTAGTGTAGTACATCTGAAATAACGTTAGGGGTAAGTTAGGGGCCCAGCTGAACTTATTTTTTGAGGAATGTTCAGGGCACCCGCTTTGTTAAGATTGGTTTCATCAGGTCTTCAGTTGGTCACTGTTTTCAGAGTAGAGAGGACTTGGAGAAGCGTGGCAACATGAAACTGAAAAGTGTTTTTGTGACAGCCATGTTCTGCTGTTGTATCTTCATATCCAAACTCCTCCAGAAAAGGTCTGTCACAGAGCTTTTTATGTCTACACTTTTGGTTTGTTGACATTTTTTTGGTTTCTTTTCATCCATCAAGCTTGTTTATCTATATATGTTTAGTGTAGATATTTACTAGTGTTGCTATCACTTTATTGTAGGTGGAATTTCTTTCTATGTCTACCGCAATTGTTAGTAGTCTTTTGCTTTTGTTTTTTTTGCATCTAGTTTATCTATGAACGGATGTGTATAATTAGTTTCACTATGTATTAATGTATTCATATTGAATGTTGTGTGTTTTGCAGCAAGAGGTGGAGAACTTCAAGAAAGTCCACCTGATCAGCCGGGAAGAGTTTGACTGTTTGACCCCGGAACCCCCTGTTGACCCCAACCAAGAAGTCCCCCCTGGCCCCCCAAAACCCCAGCAGAGTAAGTCCTTCATGTGTGTGGGTGTCTGTGTGATAGTGTGAGACCCCGCAATGGATCCTGGAACCATGATCAGGAAATGTGTTTCTTAAGAAAATAAATCGATGGATGGATCTTAAAAAAAACTAAAAATGGAAGAGAAATGGATTCTGACACCGTTAACCCGGACTGGTTCTCTGTTGATTTGGATAAAGGAGATGAAGTATGTTTGTATTGATTGTTCTCTGTCCCACAGTCCCCACAGACGCCCTGGCCAACAAGCTGTTTGGTGCACCGGAGCCCTCCGCTATCGCACGCTCACTCCCCACCACCGTGCCCGACTCGCCCAACTACCGCAGCGCCCGCACGCCTCGGACACCCCGCACACCCCACCGCAAGGACTCCACCATGACACCACGCTTCTACCCCGTGGTCAAGGAGAGCCGGCCCGTCGATGCCAAGGTGAGGGTTTATCTGCTTTTAATTTGGTTCTACGACTTCCAATGCCACAGCTTAGCTTCAAACCCTCTTTAGGGAAGTGGGAGGCTTATGTAGGTGAGAAATGTCTGAGAGGAAGTGATTGTGCTTATAGGGAAAACAACAGTCTCTAGCCTAGTCACAGCGGCATTAGCTACCTTAAGTATAAGAATATAAGTATAAGAATCAAGTATTATCAACTGTATTAGTTGCTTCCATCATTACCTGCTGCTGAACATCCCCCCATTGCTTCTCCAGACCCCCAGGAAGAGGAAGACCCGACACAGTTCCAACCCCCCCATGGAGTGCCACGTGGGCTGGGTGATGGACTCCCGGGAGCACCGCTCCCGCACAGCCTCCGTCAGGTAAGAGAAGCATCCCTTTGGGTTTGTACCCACGATGCACTGCACCACTGCAGTATTTCCCACAGGCCAGAGTTGGGCTGACGTGGTCTGTTTGTCCCTGTTGGACTCCTGGGTAAGAACAGTCACCGCAGATGATCATACCAACTGTTGAAATGGAAAACAATCAAAATGTGTAAAAAAAACAACGCAAGTTGAAATGCCCGCCCACGAAGGCGACGGCGAAGCCTGCAGTTCGTAGAACCGCCATCCAAACCCAGCTTCACCAGATGGAAGCGATACGCTGGAAGTGAAGGAAATCAGTCATGATAGCACCAACGTGAAATATAACTGTTCTGTCTGTATATATTTTATGGTATAGGTATAGGCAGGCCTATACTAAATATATGAAATGTCTCTCAAACAAATGTCTCTCAAATTGTAGCTACAATATATAGGCCCAACACTAAATACAATAACTGCATTCTTATGTCTGAGCTTTAAGTGCAGTTGTTTGCATTGTTTAGAGAAAGTATGCCGCCCAGTTTGTTCAATACTGCTGCGATATCTGATTTAACTGACCGTTCCACATCGGCAGCAGCCATCTCGGTTGTTTACGAAAATGCCTCAACGCCGCTCCTCTGTACAGTCATCGTATCAAACCCGCCCCATATTATTAGATCAATCGCGGTTGTGATTGACCCGACCGTTTCCAGGACTGGTGGAATTCAGTTTGAATGGAAGGGTGGCCAGACCTATCTGCCAGAGCATATAAAACATGAGGTCGCAGATTTGTCTGGTTCCCAGGCTAGTTTTCAATAGCTTGATCCGTTATTATTTGTTTGTTCCTATAACTATATAGGCATAATTAAAAAGGTTAATGAAGGTTTAGATAGAAGCGCACCACTACAGCCGTTCTGTCTGGGGAGTAGTCTTAATATCTACTAAACTTGGTAGGCCTAATAGGCTACATTGCATGACTTATAGTTCTGATCGTCACTGATAGGCCTATGTGACTTGATAAATACATAGATCTTCCAAATGCAAGACACAGCTTGAGATTAAACTAATGTCTGTCAGTCTAATGTCTTTAATTAGTGCTGTCATGGTCCGACATGGAAATAGGTGGACGTGGATATAGGCGGACGTGGAAATAGGCGGTGCTGGGTTGGGTTGTCCTCGCGTGATCGGCCCTCACACGTGTGTACCATTGAAGCACTGGCAGTCGCACGGCAGTAGCACTCTCGCACGTTTTAGCCCTTGTACGGTTGGGTGCACACGCTAATATATGGCAACCATTTTGACAACTACAAGTCAACATTTTTAAAGGTCGCGCCTGGGTCATTAAAAAGACAGTAAATGGAGAGAAACTGAGTAAACAATGCCTTAAAGTTAGACGCTAGACATTTAATGTTGTCTTCAGGAGAATGTACATTAGGAAATCAGATATATGTACCGATTGAATTCGCTCACTGATGGGCCCTATGTTTGGAAGGAAGACTTTTACGTTTATATAGTGAACTTGCTTCTAACTTCCATCCCCCTCCCCTCCTGCTCAGCTCTAACGCCAGCCCCTCTGAGGGAACCCCTGCCTTGGGCAACATCGGCTGCACTCCCCAGTCGCTGCCCAAGTTCCAGCACCCCTCTCATGAGCTGCTCAAGGAGAACGGTTTCACGCAACACGTTTACCACAAATACCGCAGACGATGTCTAAACGGTACCGTTTACACCCACCCACTCACACACAGTCTCGCAAAGTCACAATTCAGATTGTTTCTTAGACTGCTGTACTTTCAGAGTGCACAGATTTATGTCTCATTCATTAACTACTACTTATTACCATATCAGAAAACATAAGATAATTGTATTAATCCTAGACAGGGAATTGAGCAATATACACAATTATGGTAAATACTTTACTAATATAATAATATACTTTATTATTAATGACCCCTCTCTCTGTCGTCGTCCAATCGCAGAGCGGAAACGCCTGGGAATCGGCCAATCGCAGGAGATGAACACGCTGTTCCGCTTCTGGTCCTTCTTCCTGAGGGATCACTTCAACAGGAAGATGTACGAGGAGTTCAAGCAGCTGGTGGTGGAAGACGGAAAGGAGGGCTACAGGTGGGCTTCATTCGCACTACAGGCTCACTTATGGACATTTATAGAATCCACCAATGGATGGATGTGAACTTGACTCATCCTCCCCCGAGGTGACATTTAGTTGTGACAGCAGCACACAATGACAAAATATACAAAATTTAAATATAAAACGATGGCTAATGATAACGATGGGATTAAAATCATATAGAATAAAAGTATAAATAGGAATAAAATGATATTATCTGTATTTCTATTTTATATTTACATAATACTGGTGTATGTAATAAAAGTACAGTGCAAATGTACATTGAAAGAAACCAAATGTATCTTTCAATGTACATTGTAAGATTTTTTCTTTTACATTTCAATTAAGGCTGCTGTGAAAAATGCGTCGACGTCAATATTTATCACCACTTTTTTTGGTTATTTAATAAATATAACATTCTTTTAATTCTAAAACACAATTTGTTCAATTAAATTCGTTATAATAAATGTGTTACTTCAATATCACTACGTAATTGCTGCGTTCACTTCAGTCGCTTTTGGCTCCTGTCAACACCTACAGATTTAAAAAATATATGTTAGTCTGCTACCAAAGAGGTTTCATGTAAAGGTTTCCCCAGACCGAAGGTATGGGGCCATTGTTGTAGCAGAACTATTTACAAATGTGAGTGAAGAGTTGTGTAACTGTATCTCAATCCGTGTGTGCATAATCAGATATGTAAATGTGTAAAAGAATCTCTAAATACATACTGAGATTTGTAAATGTGTACAGGAATCTGCAAATGTGTAAAAGAATCTGTGTGTGCGTAATCAGATTTGTAAATGTGTAAAACATGGATCTGTAAATGTGTACATAGATATTAATGGCTGAAAATTAACCCATGGGTAATCGTAGTCAGCCTTGCACACTTGACACAACTGCTGACACAGCCCAGCAATGTCTTGGGTGGTATGTAGGCTGTATAGCTACACATTTGCAAATCGCCACATGAATTTACAGATCTCTGCCATTTACAGATCTATGTTTTACACATTTACAAATCTGATTACGCACACACGGATTCTGAATACACATTTGCAGATTCCTGTACACATTCACAAATCTTAGTACGCATTTAGAGATTCTTTTACACATTTACATATCTGATTACGCACACACGGATTGAGATAGTTACACAACTCTCCACTCACATTTGTAAATAGTTCTGCAACAATAATGGCCCTATATGAAAACTTCAAAAGTATGGGAATACTTTAAATTAGCAGACAACAAAATGGCCGTTTGTTAGCTGTGCAAAATGTCTATGGTATTTCACAGCAGCACTACCGCCATGTGCAAACACCTGAAAACAAAACATACAGGTGTTGTTCTGGTGGACCGCAGAAAAGGCAAAAACACAAGGGGTCAATCACACAGAGCATTTTTAAAAACGTGCCGCTCACTTTAGCATTGTTTTCCTATGGTACAGCGCACCTGTGCTGTGCTGCTTTTGATGCGCATGAAAGTTACAATATTTCAACTTTGGGCGCTGGGTGGGGAGCAACCCACTCGTCAATGGAAGAGAATTAATTACCAAAAACAAAAAAATTACCAATCCGTCATTATTAGAAGGGAGAGCCATTGTGGCTGCTACATACGCTCATTATTAAAGTCATAATCACTCGTTTGCCTGCTACCTTAGATTTTTCAATGAATGAGTGTTGATTAGAACATGTTTAGGCTAGAATCTGGGCTTATTCTACATTGATTGACAGTGTGCACGTTGGGCTTATTGGATGTATACCTCATCTAATTATTTTATTTCTTCCATTACATTTAGCATATGTCTTTCTGTAGGGAATGTCATTTATGTAACGTTTGAATAATTGTGATCAATATAATTAAAGGAACATGGGGATAGGGAATATTACTATATCTTACATTAAGTATTACATAAATGGTGATATATTATTTTTCCTCATTTCTCGCTCTGTCAAAGGAAAAGCCATCTGAATGAATTGTATGCATTTTTGGATGAAAATTTATCGTTTAGATTAATCGCTAAAATAATTGATAGATTAATCGATAGTGGCAGCCCTAATTTCAATGCAATGCAATAGCATCTCTCCATCTATCCTCCTCCTTGATAATTGTACTGTAATTCATGTTGTGTAGTTAAACTGCTATTTGAATTGGTGTTGCTGCCATAGCTCAGTAGGTGTAGACTAGGTTTTGTCTGCTAACTGGTGGGGTTGCGTGTTTGCTCTACACTTCATCCAGGCTGAACTGTCCTTGAGCAAGACACCTGTATATATGTGAGTGGTTGAAGAGTTGAGCTGATATGACATGCTGTTGTGTGCATTGCAGGTACGGTCTGGAGTGCTTGTTCAGGTACTTCAGCTACGGCCTGGAGAGAAAGTTCCGTCCTGACATCTTCAAGGACTTCCAGGAGGAGACCATGAAGGACTATGAAGCTGGTGAGATGGCGCTGGACAATGTGCATGTTGTAAAAAAATTAAAAAAAAAGGTTAACAGTTGTGAGTATGGTGAGCTTGACTTTGACTTTTCTGTCTGTTCTTCCTGTTTCCAGGCCAGCTTTATGGTCTGGAGAAGTTCTGGGCCTTCCTGAAGTACTCTAAAGCCAAGAGTATGGAGATCGACCCCAAGCTGCAGGAGTACCTGAGCAAGTTCAAGCGCCTGGAAGACTTCAGAATTGATGTGAGTGGAAAGTTCTGCTTACCGCTTTGTTCTGTTGTTATCGATTTGTTATTCTTCTTTTTGCACGTTGTTACGTCTAAGTTTTGCTATGGTTGGATCTGATGAATAAAAAATACATATAAAAAAAACCCTCTCCCAATTTCACACCACCATAACCTCTGGTTCCAGCCCCCCATGGAGGACGGAGGCCGCCGGAGACACTCATCCAGCGGCGGGGACGGACGCCGCCGCCACCCCTCCCAGACCTCCAGCCGCCCCCACAGCCAAGCCAGCTCGGGCCCCTCGGCCGCCCCGGGCCTCGCCACCGCCACCAAGGACGATGCCAAAAACCCCAGCCTGAAAGATCCCCCCACCACCACCGCAGAGGACAACAAGGCTGTAAAGTAACTCTGCAGACACCCCCAGGCCATGATCCAGACCCATTTCCACCAGATCCTGGTCGCCATCAGGGATTCCAAAGTCGCGGAGAGATGGAGGGGGAAGGGGGGCGTGTCCAACCCTACATGCAAGCCGAACCTTTTAGTTTTTATTTAGTTTTAATTTGTTTTACGAAATCCCTGTCATCACTTTTTGAATCTGATGAAGAGGAAAAAATATGCCATTTGGTTTTTAGTTTGGAGAGGCAGTTGGTGTTTATGAGCTGACTGGTCAGTCATGGCTCGTTTTTATTTTGGGACAGGGGGAAGGAAAAAAAACAGATTTATCAGTAATTTTTTGTGCTCTTGGGGGTAAGCATTTTTTTCCTTTTCTTTACGGACTGACTAAATCAAATGGACCTCCCTCCTGTTCAGTAAACCCCCCCCACCTCATTTGTTTTGGATTGGACTCTCCTAATGGCTGGTAAACCTTGAATCCTCACCACCATCGCTTATATGGTTGGTGCTTCTTTCAAACAAGGGATGGGATTGGAAACCTGGAAATATTATTAAAAAAAATATTTTATTTAGCATTTAGGGCTGGACATTGAAATTGGAAAAAAAATTATAAAATCCAATCAAGATGAGGAAAAAAAAGACTATGAATCCCTCAGTTTGAAAGTGATCGTTAAAAAGTTGCCTTATTTAAATGGTTTTACTGCTTATAACTTGCCCGCCACCTTAACGTCAGTTGTACAGCATCAAAATGGCCGATCACGCAATATCAGTCACCACTCCTAACAGTGGCCACTAGGTGACACCCTTTTTACCTAGGGAAAAAAACCCTGACAACAAAACCCTCTCTCATGCTCCTGCTGTGACCTTTCCTTTTGAAAACCGTCTTCCAAGTATCACATGGTCTGTTACAAACCCTGTCCCTTCCCCTGTGGTTCCCAGTCTTCAAATCGTATAGCTTCTTGTGCTAAAACGTCTCACAGGGTTGGGAATTGGCATACCAACCACTGCACACTTGTCATAACAGCCCACCACCCCCTCATGGACAGTCTGTAGCCAACCATCCATCCATCCGTTTGACATCCATCCATGCATCCATCCATTGACGACCACCAGAGGCTGAATGACTGGAATCACCAAACTGGGTTAACTTGAAATAATAATCACAGGCTTTGGAGGAGTTGGTGCTCTCTCTTGGGAGAGGGGGGGGGGACTGTTTGACGGGCCGTAACCGGAGCTTGGTGCTTTTAAGAAGAGTTCCACGGCGCCTTTACAGCGACACGCGCGCTTGGCAGGAAGCGGTCTGTCTTGACCTCACACGATCGCCACCTCTTTCCCCGCCGAAAACGCCTACGCCGGACACTCACAGGCACGGGAATGCATCCTAGGAAACGCAGTGATACAAACGCACGCAAACACATACACGTCAGATGCCAATGCATCTTTTTGTTTTCGTTGCCTCAGCGGGGGAAACGTTTTAGGTTTTTTTCGAGAAAATCCTGCAACCAGTGGACCATGGCTGGTTTTGCCGGTTTTTACACACTTTGTTAAAATCAGAGTGAGCCGATGTTTCTTTATTCAGCTCGAGTGCGGATGATATCAACTAGAGGAGTGGTTTATCTTTATTTTATTTTTTTCCTCCACTAATGTAAATGTGAATATGCCAGATGAAGAGAAGTGGCCGTGGCTCCCTGCTACTCGTTGTATTGTTTATAGAACAGATGACTATATATCGCCTTACACGTTTACCGGCTCTTCTTTTTAAAGGTCTTTTTATGATTACTTTTTAATGCTTTTTAATTTACCATTTGCTGTGTTACTAAGCAATGTTACGGAAGTCTTTGGGGTTTGTCTTGTCACGTCTGTCTGGAAACATCTTCAGGCTTCGTCAGTGGGGACATGTGCACACAAGAAAAGGGAAGGAAAAAAAACAGTTGGCCGTAAAGGCAAACACAACATCAAGTTCTCCCTGTTTTTTAAATGAGTTACAGAATTTCACATTGAAATTATAGTTTGCTTGTTTTTTCTTTCTTCTTTATGGATCATGTTGACGATTTACCTGATACTGATCCATGGTGAGGATGGATATTATTGAAGTTATAGTTTGGTAATACCCTCTCTAATGTCCATACACAAAATCTGGAATGCTGATTAGAACAACAAAAGAAAACCATTTGAACAAAGATATATAGACCAGAAATATAGACTTGTATCCAATATCCAACTGCAAAAATACTACTAAAGAAATGCCAAATGTCATTTCACATACAAGGAAATGCCAAAATACGCTGATGACAAAAGTCATACTTGTGGCAGCCTTCTTTGTATAGTGAGACCCATGTTTATCGTCAACCAAACTTTAGTCAAAAGTCTTAAATGTTCAAGAGTAAATTGGGTTCTCTCAGAAATTCACCCTAACTTTGAAGTTCCCTGTGATGTGGGGAGCTGTCGAGCCTTGTTCCCAGACATAGACGTCCTGTTGTTTCTTTTAGTTCTTACGTTTGTTTTATTTTAAGCAGCTTTAAGAAGCAAAAAAAAAACAAGGAGCCAAAATGTATTTTTTTTTTTTTCTTGTTTTGTTGGTTTTACATAGGGAGTTTTGGGCTGATTCTAGAGACGGCAAATCACTCATTTGATAACCGTGTTACTCGAGAATTAAAGGGAGTGGGGTGAAGAAAAGAGAAAAAAGCTCCACGCACTTCCTTATTGAAGCCAGTGCATCCTTTTGAATGGCTGAACGGTGTGAGACCTTGGATCAAGTGGACCAGGCCACTAGCGGGCACTCCTCTTCAACATGCCTCCACTTGTG
>OMNO01055455.1:0-12095 GCA_900303215.1 Trachyrincus scabrus
ACACCCCTAGGCTGCTTACCGAACAGTAACTCAAAGGGGGAAAACCCCGTGGAGGCCTGAGGAACAGCGGGTGCCGAGTCAGGGTTCCGACTCGGGAGATATGGTGAAACAGTGTCTGCGCTACGCTCTTCGCCGAGATAGAGCGTAGTGGAACTGCCTCGGAATAACGGGTTGCATAATCAACAATGACTAGAACAAATCAGTATCCCCGTGCGCTGCGGTGTAATGGCCCGACGAGATCCATACCAATTCTCTTGAAGAGGGTCTCGATTAATGGAAGGGGGCACAACGGCGCTTTTGGGGTGGCCGGAGGGTTTACCAACTGACATTCGCGACAGGATGCACACCACCAACATACGTCTGCGTAAATGCCCGGCCAATAGAAGCGGGCCATGAGACGATCGCGTGTTTTATCGCAGCCTAAGTGACCAGCCATCGGGCTGTGATGAGCCACCTGGAAAACCATTTCCCGGCGGCTTTTTGGGACGAGCAACTGGCTCACTTCTTCTCCTGACTGTGTGTCACGACTGATCCTATATAACCTGTCCCTGATTATAAAATGTGGGAATGTGACCACCGTGCCCGGGCGTACCCATTGACCATCAATGCATATCACCTGATCGAAGGCTGAGCGTAGAGTCTCGTCCCTCGACTGCTCGAGGGGAAAATCCCCCACTAGGGGGAACTGCGGGACCGTCAAAGCCTCCTCCAGCGGCTCCTCTGGCTTCCCCGGCTCCTCCTCTCCTTGAGCCGCACCGGACGAGCTCGCATCACCGCTGAGCACGGCGCACATCCCGCATGTCCCTAGCTGTTGTGCATGTGCGTCCCTCTTTTCGGAAACTACTCTATCGAAGCCCGGCCAATCTGTGCCTAATAATAGAGGACGCGACAGGCGGGAACTAACCGCGGCCTTCACCCTATGCTTTTTCCGTCTATGGCTAATTTGAATGGTCACGACCGGATAACTATGCACATCCCCATGCACACACTTAATATCCACCCACGACGCCTCCCATAAAGCCTCAGGCCGAACCAGACTTGTGGTTCAAGGTTCTTGAACTCCCCAAATCCAGCAAAGCCTGATATATACCCCCTTGCATCCTTACCGGAATCCGATATTTACCCTCCTGATCGGGGGCAGAGGCTGGCGCCGCGGCGACTCGGACCACCTGCCCGACTTCTTTTTGCCAATGTCCGAGCCTGCTGCAGCGCCAGCACTCCGACCCCAGCGTTTGAGGAACCCCCGTGGAGGCCCCGGGACCGAGGCCGAGACTGGATCCTGTGGGAGAAATCCGGGGGGGTTAGTGCAAGACCGGGGAAGAGGGGGAGTGGGCGGTGCCCATGTGTGTGGGTGAAATGGAGGCGAGCGGGGCAGCGAAGTGTGTGGGCCAGGAGTATGCTGCTGGAACTGGGGCGGGGTCCGACGCCAGTCCACGGGCACCCAGCGAGTGACGGGGGCGGGCTGTCCGGATCCTGCCGCCCCCTCCTGATAGTCTTTCCGTCCCAGCACCGTCGGCCAGGGTGACAGCCGCGGTGGGTGGCGGGCCGGTGGCACATGGTCCACTTGGCGGTGGAGTGTGGCAAGCAATCCAGCGCGACCGCTCCTCCGGGCAAAGCAACTGGCTCACCACCTCCAGCACACGCTGGGCGTAGGCTAACGGCCAGTCTCCCGGCTCCAGCTGCATCTCCCGGAGGCACGGCCATGGCCATGACAGCTAGATATGAGCTAGGTTGAACATTGTAGTCTGACCTTGGATGAAGACTGCACGGCTGTCCAACCATTAGTGCACACACACACACACACACACACACAAACACAAACTAAGGGAAGGAAGCGGTCTTAGAAGTATCAGCGCCCCCTACAGGCTGCAGGGTTCCCGCGGATCCTTAAAAAGTCTTAAAAGGCATTGAATTCATTAATCTAAAAATAAGGCCATATGGCCTTATTTTAAGGTATTTGGTATTAAAATGTCTTAATCAATCTTTCAAAATCCTTAAAAATACTAAGACATGGAAAGTACAATTTTATGAATAGTTTTTGTCTGACATTGCAATTTCAAATCTAACAATTTAACATCAATTTTTTATTATTATTTAGCTCTCGCATTAACATCACGCAGATCAGGACTCATTGTTGTCAACATTTGAAGTAGATCATAAATTTTTTTCACTGGACCAAAAAAGTCATGTTTTATGTTACAATAAACATTTGGGTAAAATTGTCCCTAACCCTAAGTAATTAATGTAGTTTTTTTCTACAATTTTGGTTATTGGAAATTTTATTCAGAGTGGTGTAGGAACCCTGAGGCAGACTTCACTGCCAGTAGGGGAACTTATCTCCTAGTTGCTCAACTGTGGCATGAGCCAGAATAATACGACTGCAAAATAAGACTGCATAGGGACAGTTATTCAGCCTTTTGGCCGAAAGATTGCGCTCACTGTGGATAAAAATGATGGTGGTTGCACTTTGACTTTGTTCTCTTCCTTCCCTCATTTTCTTCACCTGGACTCTGGGATGTAGTCTATGCTATGGAAATCAACCGTAAGTATCTCTAGCAATTGACTAAATGGGCATTGGCATTTATATTTGTATATATTTATTTATATGTTTTTTACAGTATGTGGTAAAGAATTGGCATAATGCATAATAACTTGCATAGTAACATAACAGTATTTAGTAGGTTTTCATGTGTATATTTTATATTATGATCATAAGAATTGTATGCACAAGCCATTGTATATGATTGTTGATTATCCAAATCCTCAGCTCCATGTGGTGACAACCTGTATGACGAGGATGGAAAGAAACTTCCTCCCTGTATACCAGGTGCCTGGCTCACTCCTGCCATAATGGCCTGCTACCTGCTGGTGGCAAACATTCTACTGGTCAACCTGCTCATTGCTGTCTTTAAGTAAGACTTTGAGAGAGTTTGATTTGAAAATAATTGCTGGTAATTTGCAGTTGCTACTGTTGCTGTTGCTATAATTATAGCTACTGTTCTCATTGACCTATGCAACAGTTGGCATTAGCTTGAATCTATATATAAATGTATATGTATATGTTTCGATGCAATCTGCAAAACTATTCCATGTCACCTTTTCACTCTCACAGCAACACCTTCTTTGAGGTGAAGTCGATCTCCAACCAGGTTTGGAAATTCCAGCGGTACCAGTTGATCATGACCTTCCACGACCGGCCCATCCTTCCCCCTCCACTCATCATCTTCCCCCACATCTACATTGTGCTGCGGAGGCTCTGCTGTCGCTGCAGCGGGCGCAAACCTGAAGGAGAGCAGGAGGACCGGGAACGGGGCCTCCGTAAGACCCATTACTACTGTTTCCTAGACACTTTTTTTCAAAGCGACGTAAACTGGATTTACAGTTCTACGTACAGCACATCCGCGAAGAGCCACGTTGTGACGTGGAGACACAATGCAGAGCTTCCCTGAGCTGCCTGTATTTTTGCTTCCACGTCACGATAATGTGGACACAAGGGGGCAGTATAGAGTAAAAGATGTTGAAAAAGCAAGCTTTGTTGTTGGTACAAAATAAATTTGTGTGTATGTCTAATGTGAACTGTTTTCTTCGTGTGGGAAATACTACGACATTACGCAGTAAAGCCCCCGTAAACGAATAGAAAAAGTAATTCGGCAGCCCTGCTGAAGCCAATGGGTGACGGTCACTGATGATACGTCCATATTTTATACAGTCTATGGTGCTGATGCAGAAGTGTCGTTTGGCCTGTAGAATGACGACAGTGATACAGGTAGTTAAGGAACAGGTAGGGGTTAAGGCATTTTGCTCAAAGATGGCTATAAAAGATGTATTAAATTGCAATGAAAGCTTGCAGAAACAGTGGACTTCCTTTGTCTTTGCCATGTAGCTGCTGCCATGACTCAATGCGTCGCTATGCCGTGCTGCCAGGTAGCCAATCAGAAAAACAGCTTAGAACATCAACAATAGCAAGTTAGTCAACAAAAGAGTGCAAAATGGCAAGCACTAAGCCAGATCTAAAGACCCTCTCCCTCATTCAGTTCTCGGGTCTGGGAACACTTTTGTTTCCCTGTAACAGTAACATCGGCCAAAGAGCTGTCCGTAGAAGTGTCACTGTATGTAGGCTCTGCTCGGACAACCAACACAACAACTCATTTGCGCGCCGACATTACCCCAGTGTGTGGGCAAAAACAACCAACACAAAACACATGTATAGGGATGTTTTTTGCGTCACATTTACAACCATTCTGTGTGGCAGAAAGTGCCTGAGGGAAGGCATTTTTCTGTTGAATGTTCCATATGTTAAAAGTTACTAATGTTTAATGGTTATTTTCTGAACTGGTACAGGTTGCTATAGTGTATAATGGTTCTATAAACTTTAACATGGTGGCATTCTAATAAATGTGAATATAATTTACATTCTCTTAGGCATTGTGTTTTGGTTTATGTTACCTTACAAGGTACTAATATTTAATGTTTAATTCAAAACTGGTACAGGTTGCCATTCTAATGAATATGAATATAATTTACATTATCTTGGGCATGTATTTATTTTTCTTTTATGTTACGAGGTAGCCCTACTACAGTAAAATGCTTACTTACAAACTGGTACAGGTTGCAATTCTAAAACACCCTAACAAATATACTATTCTGCACTGTGCAATATTTCAGTCTCTTCCCCATTATTCTTTAAATTGTACTACATTGTTCATATTAGTATACAAGCTGTTCTCTTTATCGCATGATAATTGATGATGATGATCATTGATGCCATTTATTCTTACTTTTGCAATGTTTGACTCGGCATACCACCTTTCTCCACTGAAAAGAAATATTACTGTTCTGCATTTAGTTTACAATTCCTAAAACTATGTTTGTTCCACAACAGAACTTGTGCTGAACTTGGAAGAGTTGAAGAGCCTCTATGAGTTTGAGGAGCAGTGTGTAGAAGAATATTTTCGTGAGAAAGAGGATGAAGAGCAGTCGTCCAACAATGAGCGCATCAGGGTCACATCCGAGAGGTACGAGTCATACACACCGTGACATACACACCATGACATACACACCATGACGGGAGCTATATAAACACTAAGGGTGTAACGATACATGTATTTGTATCTAATCACATGGTGCAGGGTCCACAATTTGGTGCACAGTCGAACCGTACGATTTTAATTCATAATTTATAACAAAAATATATGTAGTAAAAATAACAAAATACCTCTTCTTTTTAGATTCTTAAACATTACATTTATTTCAGGTGGAAATTAAACCTTCCATTTACGCTGTGTTCACTCAGACCCAGTAGCATCCACATAGATTTTTTATTACTTGCAACAATCTCACAATTTATCTTTATTTTGGTACCAAGATTACATGTATAGCCCTTGTAGTTGTGGCTCTATTCACTTTGGGTATGTTATTTTGGGCAAAAACCTCAGCCAGAGGCCTCATGATGAAGTGGTTAACCTCTTCCTACCATAATAGAAAAGAAGCAAATTCTCAACGGTTTCATTTTCAGATATTTATAATGAACTACAATACGAGAATGTGACTACTTGTATTCAATTTCTAGGAATTCTCCATGGTGAGGTGGAAAAGCTATGGAGACTCTTATGTATTGTTCCCCTATGTGATAGCTACCTCAGAAAAAAATTAATGAACCATTCAAATTGTACAGTGATGTATAAAATATATTTGAGTCTCTTTTCAGGTTATAAAAAGTGTGCCAAATGTGCCCAAAATGTTAATGTTCTATAATTAGCTTTTAAACCTCTTTTCTAGTTGAATATTTGCTTTTTTTTGCTACAAGTTTATGAATTGGAAAAATAATTTTCATGACATGAGACCGCATGAGACCCTGTAAATTTATTATTTTAGAATTTCAGTGTCCTGTCTAGTACAGTGGCGGGAAATCTTGTCGTTGCAAGGGAAGTGGCGCATTTCACATTGCTGCATGAATATTAATTTGAGGAGGGTAGGCTTTTTAAAAGTAGGGCTGTCAATCAAAAGTCATTTTTAGTAATGTTTTTGTACTAGTTTATTTGGGGAGACATTCGCAGCAAAAACAATTTGACATGGTAGCCTCCATTTTTTCTAAGAAACAAAGAGACTATTATGAGTGAGGAAGACAGGTGGTCGCGCTCTGTCAAAAGTATAACTTTTTTAATTTTCTTATAAGTTATGATTATCGATTACTAGCTGTTGTTGGGGTCCATGTATAATTGACTATGTGTTTCTGATGTTTGCATGGCTTGTTGTGTTGGTAGCTGGAGGATAAAACAGCCTAGCTCAGTTCAAGTTAGCCTACTGTGATGGAACAGCAGGCGACAGGCAATGTCATGTTATATCGCATCATAGTGTTTGCAATATATGTCTACTTTACTAATAAACTGAAAATGTTGCCCAGTGTAATTTACCTACATGCACATAAAAGAAAGAAGACTGGGTTAGTTACCTGATTTGAAGCCATTCTTGTTTGTATTTGTATACATAATTACAGCGACTGAGTGGGGAATTGTGGGAAGTGTGGTTCTTAAAACGCAGTGCAGTTTTTTATGACAACCAGAGTGGCCGCCAAATCGAGTTATCTCATGCAGCTTTAATTACACATTTTAGATGTTTTACACAAGCAACAGCAATTTTGTAATTACTTACCACAAAATAAAATTCTAAGACTGGATTTTGTTCCAAGCCTACTTTGCACAGGTACATTGAATGGTTGTGTCATGAATAGGTCTTCACAGCAGAGTTGCCAAGTCTCACACATCTGGCTTGACTCTCACGCTTTGACCATTAATCTCACGCTGTCACGCTACCGCAGGAATTCTCACACCAGATCTAATAACATATTCAACTTTGTATTTTTGTTGTTATGCATTCACAGATTGCTTTGTACAAATTATGAACATTGACTTTCCCCTGCTTCGCAACTATGTCCTTGTTTTCTCTAAACTCTGCCTGCATCGGCATAATTTTGATTTGCTGAAAACGGAAAATCATGCGGCGCTGCGATGAACAAGGCTTTGCGGGCAGCAAAGGTTTTTGCTGTCTGCGTATTGTCAATGTGCTATTCATGTGCTCCACAAAGCATGTTCATAGATTTTATAACATTCATTCTCACAATATCAGAAAATGTACTAAGAAAGATGTCATCATGTATGAGTGAAAGGTGAGTTGATGCTAAAGTTCGCCATTGAGAATTGAAGCTCAGCGTTTTTTCTTTATTCCACACAGTGGAATAAATTCTGCACATTGGCACTTGCAAAAAGGTTAAAGGGGTATGTCAAGAATATGTAAATTGGCTTTGCCTGTCTTACCCAGAATTAGACTAGTTGTTCCAAATTCCAAATTCATCATTGTGCGTCCAGAAGGGGATCTGGTCACCCTAGTTGTTACTGGCACTCATTTTGAATAAGCGTCTATTCGGAACACATTGGAAATCTTTGGAAATTGTTGGTATTCCCCTCACATGAATAGGAGCTAGGCTACTGTAACTCTGCAAGTCAATAATGGACACACATCTAACAGACTGTATCAGACTGGCTGTCTCAAGCTATGAGCCAGACTACAGAGCACTTGTCAACGGTCCGGGAATCTTCCCATATCTGCCGATGGCCGGTCTGTCCCTGGCTGACATACAGTATGTGATACCCAAACGCAGTGGGCCGGCAGCCCAATGGCCAAGCCAGTCAGACACACAGCACTTGGTTATTTTGATTTAAGCAGGGGCTGGGGTTATTTATATTTTGCATCGGCCCCAATTGTCAAGCCAGTCTGTCATTGCCGTGACCCCATAAAATCCTATTATATCGAATTGTAAGTTTTGTGAATCGTTACACCCTTAGTAAACATGTGTACACATAATCTACATGTCTGTACATGAGATGTAATATGTGAGATGAAATATACACATGTACATACAAAAACAGCCTTACCTCAAATATTATTTAATAAAAAACTATATAAGACAAAGAAGGAAAGGCAACTATAGTGTTGCACCATTATTTTGTGTTTGTGCGAAGTCCACTTTTTTTAATAACTAAAATAACAGATCAACATTTGGATGCAAGTCCAAATGCCAGCTTAGTGCTGTCTGTCTATGTGGTGACAAGTAAGCTGTGGGGATTTGTTTGTAAACCCTGTGTGTGGGTTCCCCTCAGGGTGGAGAACATGTTCATGCGGCTGGAGGAGGTGAATGAGAGGGAGCACTCCATGAAGGCGTCCCTGCAGACGGTGGACCTCCGCCTGGGCCAGCTGGAGGAATTCTCTGGCCGGATGATGAACGCCCTGGAGAAGCTGGCGGGGATCGACCGGGCAGAGCTCACCCACACCCGGTCCAGGGGCTCCTCCATCTGTGACTCGTCCACCCTCCTGCGCCACAGCAGCATCAACAGCACTGATGGCTACAGCCTCTACCGTTTCCACCTAGAGACTGAGGAGAAGGCCTTGCCATCCGTGGACACCGGTGGAGACAGGAGGCCACAGCTCAACCCAGAGAGACAGGGGAGTGTGATCGAGGCACCCCTGGCATCAGTAGATGGATGCATCCCCACTAAAGACTACAGATCTACCCTGGAGGTGATGCCATTCAGGGACAGGAGATGCTCCATTTCCAGCGTTGACATTCTGATTACCTCTTGTGACTCGGACAAGAAGCATGTGAAGACATTACCAAGTAATGCAGATGAGCTGTTGCACAAAGGAAGTCCCAGCAAGGAAGAGTTGACCAAGTCACTGGATAAACCAGAAATGGCTGTTGCAAAGGCAAAAGTGGAGGCAACTGCTTCATACCCCCTAGAGAAGTCAAAAGTGACACAGTATTTGCCATCGCCAACTCTTTGCAGCTCACCGTCTTCCAGTCGGAAGTTGATGAGTGGGATTGTGTACAACCCCGTGCACGGAGGAGAAGAGAATAACTGGGCAAAAGACTTTGCATCGGCTCCCAATGTCTCAGAGCATAAATCATCAAGCATGGCTCGATGGGGAGCCCACTTTGAGTACAAATTTCCCCCCTCCTTTGCCTACATGCCAAAGGTGTCGGTGGCAAGTCCTCCTGAAAAGGGAACCAACTCCAATGAGAACAAACTGGAAAATGAAGGAAAGACATCACAACAAACAGCTGGGGAACAAGAAGCCATGGCGCTAGAGAACAAACACAATAGTCGAGCAAAGAATGAGTCTGATGATTCAGGGCATTTGCTGGTGGCCCAAGATAGGATGTATCCAGCCCTCAGGTCCAAGAGCCTGAATGTCAATCCTCGCAAAGCTAAGCGCAAGAGTGGCGGGGGCCAGGAGAAGCCCCTTGCAGCTAGCAGTGTCAAAGACCTGGTGGCTGTTTTTGGAAGCCCTGGGGACAATCAAACCACATCTCTCAAAGACAACTTATAGCTATTGATGCTTGAACTAACTAGGGAACCTTTATTTGTTTATTTTACTTTGATAAATGCCTTTGTAATATATATTACATTTGAGGTCTTCCAAAACTAACAATATAGAACCAACTCATTATTGATATTGTAACTTGGTAAAACATGCCGTGAACAGTGAATACAATTTTATATACAAACATACATACAAAGTCAGTCAGTCAGATGCAAAATCAAGTAACCCTGAATACACATTGTCACTATGGTCGCTCTAGTTTTAACTATCTCTGAATATTAATTTTCATATTATATTGTGGAATGAGAGAGAGGTCTGCCACCTGAAATCTGTATTTTATATTTCAGATATTTAATTTACCACTGGTCTCACCCCTTTGAGATTGTGTATAGAATATTTGTATACTAGCTTCAGTAGATGTATCCAACCTATACTACACCTTCTATTTCTAAGCCCTTTGTTGACAGACCCCACATAGAGCACAGCAAAAAGTAATGAGCACCTTTCCCTTCCTATTAAGAAAGTCCACATGAACATCCTCCAGTTTAAAATATGTAGATGTTTTTCCAGTTTTTCAAATGTATATTAAAGGGAATTGCAACTACCTCTGTGTTGACTAATAATGTGTCACGCCGTCCACTTCTGCCTGCAAGTGGCAGCTAGTCTCCTTCTCTCCCTGTCTGTCTTGTCTGTTCTTTGTGTGTATGTGTTGGTGGGCATGTCAACAGGTTCCAGTTCCTCCCTGATTACATCATCCATTTACCTCTCCTGATCTGTGGTCACACACCTGTGGTTAATCAACTCATCAGCATGCTGTATTTAAACCCCGGCTTTCCATCCACTCATCGCCAGATCGTTGTTAATGCTAACCTAGTTAGTTTCCTTCTCGGCTCCTTTGTTGTATTTATTACTCAAAGTATTTTCCTAGTATTTGATGGTTAATCGAATCTCTACTATCTCTACTCTACTATTTAGATCTACACTCCGCTACCCATCTGCTCGCCTGCCTGCCTGCCTACCTGCCTTTGTCTACCTGCTGCCTGTCTGCCAGTCCCGCCCGATCTACCTGCCTTGTCTACCTGCCTGCCTGTCTACCGGTCCCGCCCGGCCTGCCAGCCTTTATTTACCTGCCTACCTGTATACCGGTTCCACCCGGCCTACCTGCCTTGTCTGCTAGTCTGCCTGTCTGCATGTACCACCCAGCTACCTACCCTGCCATCCTCTGTTCATCTACGCTACATTAAATCCTGTTTGTATCAACCAAGTCTCCTGTCTTTAATGTTCTGCATTGGGGTTCCTAGAACGTATCATAACATAATGAACAGTGACATTGATGTATGCCAAATAGAAAGCTAGAAAGCATATAAACAATACAATGTTTAGAATTGTACGGCTGACTAATATTGTTGGATGTGTTTTTAACTTTAGCAGACCCTGTAGGCAGGGCTGGAAATTAAGCTTGCAGGTGAGTAGTTTACATTTTGGAGTATAATTTCAGGACAACTCGTCCGTCAGGCCAGTGCAGAAGTAACTAAGAGCGAGTGACTGCATTTTAAGGGAGTCTATTGTGTAGAAATATGACGTGACTGATGATAATCAGTCAACTTTAAAATCTGGGACCTCTCCATATACAGAGCATAGATACAGATACACACACAGTCATTTAGCGCGACTCAGACTCAAAGCCAGTCTGATGCGCGAGGCAGATATACTTGTTTCAACAGTACCAAAGAAATGTGGAGCGAGGACTGCTATGCATGCATTGCTCTCTCTCAGTCATACTCTTTCACTAACCGCAGCTAATCGCTAATAACTTGTTAGCTTTAACGCTAGGCCAGTGTTTCTCTGTGTGTGGGGCGCACCCCCCCCAGGGGGGCGCAGAGGCATGACAGGGGGGGCGCGAGCGACTGGGAGGAAAAGGTCAGTTTACGCGGAACCAATGTGCTGAACTATTGTTTTAACGTCGGCCTGTTTCTCGCGGCGCACAACAATAAACCGCGCTGTCATGGTCCCGCCCCCAATGAATGGGTTCATTCTGCTCCGCCCACGGTGATTAATAATTAATAATTAATAATAATAATTAATAACTTAATTAATAACTTAATTAAAAATTCTGTGCACCTACTCAGTAGTTGCACAGAATGGAGAAGTATTTGACCGGGACGAAAAGGAAAATAGGCGAACAGGAGACAAACAAGAAACAAACTCAAGAAAATACTCAAGAAAAAAAGTCAAGAAAATACTCTAGAAAAAAAGTCAAGAAATGTGGTGGGAGGTGAGGAGAGACCCTTGTGTGTTTTATGTCAGAAAACTCTCGCAGCGGACAGTATGAGACCAAACAAATCAAGAAGACACACAGTGGCGATGCGTCATTAGGGGCAGGTGGGGCACAGCCCCACCTGCTGGCGTCTGGAAAATGCTGATTCCAGTTGATCAATTTTGGATAAATATCTGCTAGTATTTAGTTTGAATACATCAATAAAAACTTCACTGATTGCATATGTGGTGTATCGCTATTTCAAATGTTGTGGTCGTTTGCTTCAAATAATGTTTTCTAACGAGGTTTTGCAATGCACTGTGAAGCGGTGGGGCCAGCCCTACGCTCTCACGTGAAGCGGTGGGGCTAGCCCCACGCTCTCAATAGAAAACACCTTGTGTGTGGGAAAAATAAGAGTACGCATGCGCGAAGTCTTGGCTACCAATGTGGACGACACAAA
>OMNO01055462.1:0-20288 GCA_900303215.1 Trachyrincus scabrus
TCCTAACCCTAACCCCTAACCTAACCCTAACCCTAGCCCCTAACCCTAACCCCTAACCAACCCTAGCCCCTAACCCTAGCCCCTAACCCAACCCAACCCTAGCTCTAGCCCATTACATAGTATTACATAATAATAATTACCAGAAGTATAAATTATAATTTCTAAATCTGTTAATAACTTACACAATAACACTTTTTTCATAATGCTGACAGCTGTTCACACAGCCATCTTGTTACCATATCACAAAATGTGATTCATTTTTCCTCTTTCTCCTTCTTGCTCTATCATTCTATTCTTCCTCTCTCCTTTCCTGACTTTCTCCTTTTCATGGAATTATCTCCAATAGGAGGAGATCCAGAGGAGTATGCAGTCTGTCCCCTCTCAGTGTTGTAAGTTTATAGACAAAATCAAAATATATATATTACAGTATGGAACATAACATCAAACAAACACATTGACCCTTTATTAAACATACCATAAAGATAGGGATCTTGTATAATTGATACAGATTGTGAAGTATGTTATTTGTACAGTATGGTGTAGATTATCAGATTATCCTCGTACACACTGTTACATATTGTAACGGTTACATTTCCACACCTGGATTTTAAACTTTATTACCTCCGCCAAGGAGGTTATGGGGGCTAAAGCTTGCAAGTAGGTGTTGATGTGTGAGGACCATAGCATGCTAGCACATTAGCGTGCCAGCATGTTAGCTTTAGCATGCTAATGGGATAGCACGGGACTACACATTAGCGTGTTAGTACCATAGTGTGCTAGCACATTAGCTACTGATGTTCATCATGGGGAGGTTGCTCACACCCATTAGCGGTCGACCTCCTTGGGCCACAACCACTAAGGTTTTCGGCATGTCTCCGAAGGGGGCCTTCTTGTTGCTGGCCTTGGCAGAGGTCTGTGTCTACTGAATACATTTTCTAGTTGTCAAATAAAACCTAACTTTCTTTGTTCTTTTCTTGCCACACTTCTCAACACCCCCCAGGTAGTTGGAGTTATTTCAGCCGAAATGAAAGGAGTATGTACATATTATTATTTTGTCTAATTATTATTATTATTATTATTATGAATACTATGTAATTATCTACTTTTCTCCTAATGTACTTTTCCTGGCTCTAACCTTAATGTCATAGTTGGGACCTATTAGTACATATGAGAGGTTTTGAGAAATGTAAAGAACTATTGTGTACCACATGCCTCTTGCCTCAAGAGGAAGCCTATTTTTGTTACTGTATATGCTATCCTATCAGTTAAAAAAGTAGATTTACTGGTTGTCTCCCAGCGTCGGATGACCAGGACAGTGTAGTGGATGACAGAGATGGTTACTACCGCAGTGAGATGGGTACCAGACCCCCACGCTACCACAGCACACCTCAGACCAACTCCTCTGTACACCAGTATCCCATCGGCAGGCTTCCTCACCAGTCCCTGTCCAGAGATTCCCTGGAGAGCTTTGAGCTGGATGACAGGGAAACCAGGGCAGGCAGGTAAATGTGTCACATACATACTTGCGTACATACATACGTACATACGTGCATACATGCGTACATACGTGCATACATACGTGCATACATGCGTGCATACATGCGTACATACGTGCGTACATACGTGCATACATACGTGCATACATACATGCATACATGTGTACATACATACGTACATACATGCATACATACGTGCAAACGTACGTGCATACATGCCTACATACATGCGTACATACATGAGTACATACATGCGTACATACGTGCATACATGTGTACATACGCGCATACATACATGTGTACATGCATGCATTCATACGTGCCTACATACATATGAACATATGTACACAAACATACACATACATTTTTTATTTTATTTATATTGATTGAACTGTGTATGACTGTTAACACTGCATTAGTCCCCCTAATTTGGCACATCAAAAGTACAAAGTACAATTTAGCATAATCTTGAATAAAAATGTTTGTTTCTCAGTATTTAAGGACTGGTTTCTGCAGTTATGCTATATTATATAACATGATTATGAACATGCTATATGTTGTATAGCATGTGTTATATGTTTATGAAGTGTGTTGTTTTTGCATCTATCACTTTCAGACGTTTACTTTCACTTTTGTCTTTCATGCTGTTTTCATGTATTTGATTATATGCTATGTTTTTCTAAAATGCTTTTCTCTTTCTTTGCATCCTTTCTGCATGGCCCTGCATTACGTTGTTTCCTGTCTGTGCCCAGGCGGTCAAGCACTAAGGGTTTCAGAATGACTCCTGTGGACTCTGGTATGGGAGTAGAGGACTGGGAGAACAGGTACAAGGTACCTGATTCAGGTGTTTTGGACGATTACTTGGATGCTGAGCAGAAGAAGTGGGAGGATGATGACAAAAGCATTATCTACCACATCAACAACAGCCCCAGTGAGTCCAAAGGGAGCAGGTTTTATCAGACTGTAGAGTGTGACATGCTGTCCCCAGAAGATCCTGACTGCTTGGATGACACCAGTCTACCTGGCGGAAGGACACCTGGGTTTGGCAGCGGAGAAGTACGGTTGGTGTACAAGGAGGCTGGTAGTTTTGAGGATGAATCATCCCCTCCGGAAATTGACATAATTCCCTCGGTCAAACAGCTACGACAGCAAACTGACGGAGAGGGGCTACTGTACAAGACCAGGCTGTGGGCCAAAACTGCATTGGAGGGAACACTTGAGAGCTACGCTGCCTTCCAGAGGGAGGAGGCCAGGTTCAGGAGCGAGTATGGCTCAGTGGGTTCAGACGAAATGCAGGACTCATTTGGATCTGAGGAGGAACTGGATGATCTCACTCTTATTGACGGTGATGTCACATTTGAGTATGAAAGTTACTACTATCCAGAGGGGTATGTTGGGCAGGAGTATTGGGGAGAGGGGAGAGCAGGCCATGGACAAGATCCACTGCTGTCTGTGGAGGTGGAGGATCGAGTGGAGGAGGAACCAATAGATGAATACATTGATGCGATGGGAGAGCTACAGAACTTGGTTGATTCAGTGTCTGAATACCTGGCAGTTAAGGAGGAGGAAATCAACAACTATGAGTGTCTGGCTAAACCCATAAGGAGAAAACTCCCAGAATTACCAACAGATGTCAAAGCTGATACATTAAATGCTAAACCAGAGGGAGAAGATAAGAGCAATGAACAGGAAACACGTGAACAGGAACAGGTCGAAGTGAAGGAGGAGAGTACTGTTGAGCAAGGCATAGCAGGGGTAAAGAATGCCATGAGCTCCTTATTCAGCACGATTACACATTCAAAGCCTAGTGCTGAGCTTCCAGAAGCATCTACTCCCCCTGTACCACCTCAAACTGATTTTGGCATTTCAAAACTTCTCTCCTTCATTTCTAAACCTAGCGATGAGGCCACAGAGAGCACTGTTACTGTCACAGAAACAAATACCTCTCAAGCTCCATCGACAACCGAGACCCGCCTCTCAAAACTACTTTCTTTTATTCCCAAATCTGGCGGCTTTAGCCCTCCTGTTGCTATAGTACCCCCTGCATCCCAGGAGCCCACAATTGAAAAGAAGTCCACTTTTCAGTCTTTGTTACCTTTTCAGTCCTCTGAATCTAGTCGTCCAGCTGAAGCTAGACAAAGCTTGCAAGGTAGTGAGTCCACCTCGAACCAACCAGCCTCAGTGGTTGACTCTGTGTTAGAAAGGCTCAGTCCCATGAGGCTTTTCTCTAGTGCTCCTACTTCTCGGGAATCATCCCCCCAGCCTGCAGAGCACAGAGCCACAAGTGCTGAATCCAGGCATGGGTCTATAGATAGAGACAGGAGTCTAAAGAGGTCAGCCTCACATGCAAAACAGCCATCTGGGGAATGGAGTGGGTCAGTGGAACTCCTGCCAGGTTCAGGGAATGGGTCAGTGGAACTCCTGCCAGGTTCAGGGAGTGGTTCAGTTGATCTTCTACCAGGTTCAGAGAGTGGTTCGGTTGATCTTCTACCAGGTTCAGGGAGTGGTTCGGTGGAGCTCCTTCCTGAAACCGAGTCATCTGGTGAGCTACCTGATATTCAACAAAGAAAGAGTTCATCAGTTTCTGAACCAAAGCCAGAAAGTAGCACAGAGGACACAGGATTCTTCAGCCCTTTCAAAAAATCTCTATCCTCCCTCATATCAACATCTGGTGAAAACCCTCAGCAGGTCCAATCCAAATCTGCAGATGAGTCATTTTTAGGCAGCAAACTAAAAATGTTCTCATCTGAAAAAGTCTCAGCTCAGGCACCCAAGGCCGAAGGAGGCATGCTCTCTGGGATTCTTAAGTTTGCCTCTAGTGAAGATAATGCTTCAAAAAGCGCCCCACCCAGCCCAGCTAGAACTCCGTCTCCAAGCCGCGCTGCACTCCTTGAAAGTGTCCCAAAAGGGAACGCAGAAACAGGATGGTTCTCTAACCTCTTTAAGGTGATCCCATCTGACCCAGCACAGCAGCCAATACAAACACAATCCCCACCCACTGTTACGTTGACCAAGCCCAGTGGTCAAACTGAGCCACATGCTGAGCCAAACTCCCCTGAAAGAATGAATGAAGCTGGTTCAAAACCCAAAGGGCAAACAATACCTGATGGAGCTAGCCAGTGTCCTACTGATGCCAATATAGATGCCTTGTCTAAATATCATAACCCAGAACAGGTTAAATCTCAACCAGAACAACAAGCCAATCAACAGCCTCAAGGTTTGCTCTCTGGACTGTTGAAACTGGGATTAACAGAAGACGTGAATGTAGGAGGTAATGCCCAGGGTGCGGCCAGTCAGCCTCAGCAGATTGGGCTCTTCTCAGGTTTATTTTCATCACTTCCCCAAACTTCACCCCAGGCACAGCAGGGCACAGAAGGTGTACAACCTGGAGGATTGCTGTCTGGCTTCTTGAAAATGGCCACAGACACTGGGCCCCAATCTACTCATGCCAAGCCAGGGTCTAGTCCAACTGATAAGCACAAGGAAGGTCCTGAGCAGGCTTCAACTCAAGGTACTGCACCTCCATCACAGCAAGGAGACATTTTGAGTAAATTACATGAAATAGGTTCTTTGGACAAAGGACACCCTGAAAAGCATTCACAAAAACTAGCAACCTCTGAACTACAGTCTAATCAACAGCAAACATCTCCAAATGTGGAAGCAGCACCACCACCCGGAGGCTTTTTTGGAGGTTTATTCAAAGGCACAGAGGTATTACCCCAGCAAAGTGCTCCAGGTGCACAGACCAGTCAACCAACCAGTGTCTTGTCTGGGCTCTTTAATAAGATAGTGGAACCTACTCTTGCCTCACCTCAGCCAAAATCAGGCCCTGGCAGTCAAAGTTCAAGCCAAGGACTAAAGCAGCCTTGGGAAAGGGGGGGTTTAACTAGTCTCTTTGGGAGTAGTGGACCAGACTCTGCTTCTGTAAACCAAGCCCCTCCCCGACCGCAACAAGACAGTGGTCCCCCAGGCAACCAAGCCAACCAGCAATCAGGAAGCCGGCAAAACCTGCAAAGACAAAAGCCAATCCCAGCACAGCAGCCAGCCGGGGGTCCTGGAGGCATACTGTCTGGACTGTTTAACAGAATGACAGATGCCCCTCAGCCATCTGAAAGTCAACCAGCACAGGAGCATATCCTAAGGCCGGGTCAGAGTGCACCTCAACAACCATTAAATCAACAAGGGGGTTTCCTCTCTGGGTTGTTTTCAATGGGGCCTACGCCTTCAGCACAGCAACAGAAACCTGACAGTAAACCAAACCATCAGCAAACTCACCAAGGTAACAGACAGCCTTTACAAAGACAAAATCAGATACCTCCACAACCAGCTGCTTCTGTGTCTGAGCCACAGCAGGGTGGACTGCTGTCAGGGATTCTCAGCAAGTTAACACCTACTGACAATACACCCCAACAGCCCACTCCCCAGACTGGCCTTCAAGGTAATAAGACAGATACACCAGTACAAACTCAATCTGCAAATCAACAGGAATCCCATACCAGCCAACAGGGCGGATTCCTTTCTGGACTATTTAGTCAGACTTCTCCACAACAAGCAGCAGCTAATCAGCAGACCAGTCAAAGTGGAGGCTTGCTTTCAGGTTCTCTGAAGCTTGCATCCAATGAAAATGAATCACAACCAACCCAGACAAGATCGGCACCTGTCAAACAAGGACAGGATCCCCCTAAATCTGAATCAGGTGGATTGCTGTCTGGTCTGTTAAGTAAAATTTCAGCAACCGAAGAAGAGCCATCACCAACTATTGGGCAAAAGCCCCAGCTTGCTAATCCACAGCAGCAGACTTGTGCAGGTCAGGGGCGCCCACAGATTCAGAGAACCAGGCCAGTGGAGCTGCAGTCCTCCCTGGACATCACAGCAAACAAAGATTCAAAGAATTTAGCACAGAAAGGGTTTCTCTCAGGTCTTTTTAATGCTTCAGATGAGACGCCAACATCAAAGGCACCAATTGTCCAGCCTTGCAAAGAGGAGCCGAGAACAAGCACAAGCAGTACATCAAATAGCACAACTCCTGGTTTGTTATCCAACATTTTCAAATCAGGAAACAGTGATGGCAGTAATCTGGCTACTGCTGATACAGAAAAAGGTCTTCTCAGTCGTTTACTATCAAAAGGTAAAGAAGATGTCGTTACGAATGCTACTACAGCCACCAGTGAAACATGTATACCTGATAAAGCACCTCAACCCTCTCAAAGCTTGCAAGATCCCACCATCTCCCCAACACAGCGCTACCTTGAAGAAATTCAACAGCTCTTGTATGGCACAGCAGAGGAGTATGGCTACCAGGATCTTCTATATAACTTTGCAGAGCATGGTGTTATTCCACCAGAACTGTATGAGCATCAGTGTCTCATAGAGGCTCTTCTTTGGCAGCAGTTGAATGATTATGCCCTCGCTGAAGCTCTTGATGCTCGGGTTCATGAGTGCTACCAGGTAGGCCAAGGGTACATGCCACCCATGGTTGTTGGGCCTGTTTGGGAAAATCCTGGATGGCTTGATCCAAAACAAATTGACACCAGTCAGTTCAAGATACCTTCACACCCCTGGAGAGATTCAGCTTCCCAAATGTTTGAAACCAGAAATCGCTTTCTGGAACCTGAGGAAGATCTTGTTTTGTTTGACATGAGTTTCAGTGACAGAAAGCCATGGAGCAGCTGTGACCACTTAAATGATCTTGATAAAAACAGGAAACCCTGGATAGTTAGTGCTGTAAACCTCTCAAAGACGCCTAGAACAAAGCTATGTAGGTGTCAGTCTCTTAATGACTGTGTCATACCTGATTTCAGCAGTGTTGTTGGTAAAGGTGACCATAATTCTGTTGAAACAGATAAAAAAGAATTCAATCTCCAATCTGCTACAGAGTTTTTAAAACGACTTGCAGCCAAAAGGGGCCCAATGGATTTGACACATGGTGCTATGGATTTAAGTCAGGCTACAGAAAGGGCCGGAGATCTTCTTTTTGAGGACCCAGAGTGGTATCAACAGTGGATTTCTCTATTGGACCAAGGCATGTGGTGGCCAGCTGAAGCAGGGGATTGTGGGTATTATGTTTACACAGATGAAGAATATATTTACTCTTTATTGACCGACAAAGCTGGAAAACACCTCTATTTTTGCACCACTCCAGAAGATATGCATGTCCTTGGAAATATAACAGAAAACATTGCTAATGCCTTGAAATATAAAGAAAATAAAGTAACCCTTTGTGGTTTCAAAATTCCACTCTGTAATGATGATGATGATTTCTGGATTCCTGGCCCACAGCACAAGTCACAGCTCCTTGGTGCTCCTATGGATCTCACCTCAGCCTTTAGAAAAGGTGATAAAATAATGAACATGAATTTAGAAGGTTTCTCCCAAATGTTTCAAGAATCCATATCTTCCCAATTACAACAGCCTGTAGATTTCACTTTGTACACCCTGAAAAAGATTAAAATGGAGGAAGTACAAAATGGTTATAGTGAAGTACAAAATGGTTATTGTGAAGAGTCATTGGATGCAGCTGATCTGACGCTGAAAACACTAAAAGAGAGTCATGGAGGTCAATATTGGAAAAGTCAAAGAAGTAAAGATATCATCTCTCCTTCATCCACAACTCCTAGGGCCTCCCAATATTCTTACAAACAGCCAGTTACTCCAATACCTGAGATAAGAATCCGACATGTAGACGAGAACCCTGAAAGCATGCCCAAAAATAAGTCAAGTTTCCTTGTTTCACCAGTAATTTCAAATACACCTAAATCACCATCCATATCCATCAATGTTTCAGAGGTCCTCACAGCTACTAAAAATGTCCAGGAGCCCACATCAGCCTCCAAAATGCATGTGACTGCACAGTCTGGAAGGAAACTTCCAGCTACACAAATGGATTGTAAAACTCCATTAAAACCCTGCTTGAAGACACCTTCTAGTAAGATTCTACCCAGTGCATCTGTTGGTTCACCTTGTGTTACACCACAGAGGGCTCAGCTTACAAGACAACCATCAGCACGGAGTTCTGCAGAGATGCCGCAAGCAACCATGGCCTCTGTACTCTCTACTTCAACAGCAAACCAACACCACCCTTCCACTTCTGAGCAGCCACAGAGCTTGCCTCAGAAACGAAAGCCACAATTACATATTCTTAACGACACCCCTGTAATGCCCTATAAAGGATGTTCCCACAATAGATTTAAGCACAGCAGTGCACCGCCCGACTCACAGTTCACAGGAAATAGAGCCCTTGATTTTTCTGCTAGCACCAATAAAGAGACAAATATACAAGCCAAAGAAGCATATCCTGCTATTCCACAATCTACGGACACAACAAAGGATCTAGTGATAGACTTTACAAAGTACAAATGTAAAAGAATCATAGAAAGCAAGCAGAAGGAAGTTGAGGCCCAAAGTGGTGAGACTGACAATGACCGACTTCCAGTTATAAATCTGACAAAGAAGATTGAGGAAGATGAAGTTGAATGGGCTGATATGGAATATACTGGTATATCATCCCAGGCATGGCCCAATGGTTCAATTATGAGAGATGTCTCTCCTCAAATGACCCCAAAGCCAAGTGAGCAACACAACACATTACGGAGAAGATTACCCATTTTAGAGAAGACCATTGACATTACACCATCTAGAGTGCAATGCCAAACACCAACCTTGCCCCACAGGGCTTCTCTGTCCAATGAGAGTAACCAAATAGGCCCCAGAACATCTGTTAGCAGTACAATGGACAAGTCCCCCAGACCGTCCCCAAAGCATTTTGATAGGTCAGAGAGTTCTACTGCAGGGAGAGTTTCTGGTTCACTTATTGATTCTGTCAATGCTGGGGCCAATAGAGTTATCCAGAAACAATCCTCATGTACTTCACCTTTAGTAACCCCTGTCATAAGACAACAGGTAGAACTTGACAGGCAAAATGTCCTCCAATCGTCACCTGCATTCCAAATGCAGCCAAGTGACCCTGTGCTTGGAACAAAACCGGTAAGACCGACAGTCAGTGATAGGTTTCCTGTTGGTGGCAAGACGGTTGTTTTTGCCCAGGGACCATCTGAGACCAGCAAGCCCAGTGGATCTTTTCATAAACCTCAGGAGGTCACAACACCAGCAAATTTAGTTAAATCCACATTAGACATGTCTGCGAAAGCTCCACCACACCAGCCTCAACAAACAATGGCTCAGTCCCATGATTTGAATAGCAATGCATTGTCGTTAAAAAAGAAGAAACCATTAAACCATGAGGATGCAAAGCAAAGGCCTAACAGCCATGGATCCATTGATCTTAGAGCTGTACCACAGGAAACACTGGGACAGACACAGGAATATGTACAGAGTGCATCTGTTCAGGAACCTCACATTTCCACTGATGCAGAAGTAGGAGTCTCTGTTAGAAGACAGAAAATGTTGACTGATAGTTGGCGACAGCAGCTTACAAATGAACGGCCACTTTCACGGCACTCTACAGAGTCTCTGCCAAATTTCAAGGAACCTCTGCAGGCCACAGCACCAGCTAATGCAGTCAAAGCCACACTAGATATGTCCTTTAAATATTCTGCCACCTTGCCCGAAGTTCTTCCTAAAGTAACAACCAATACGACAGCAGAAGCTATCCCACTCATGAGGGGGAAGCCAAGTGCTCGTGAACTGGCCAGACGAGATTCTGTTGGTCTTCCATTGGTTGTGGATATTCCTTCAGAAGACTTATTTGCTAGTGAAGGTCAAACAATGGGCCAGGCTAGATCTCTTACAAGTTCACAACATAGTGTTGACGATAATCGAGGCCAATCACATGTCCAACAAAAATTGGAGCAAAGCTCATCTGTTGCACAGGGTGGGCAGCCAGCCACTGAGATGTTCCCCTTTACTTCAGCCTATCAGGCTGCATGTGTCCCAGTAGCATTAGATATGTCCCCCAAAACATCCAAAACATCCCATAAACATGTTACAAAGTCAAGTGAAATAGAAGCAGTGTCATTAGTGATTAAGCCAATGGGTCAAGCAGTTGCCAGACAAGATTCAGTTGGTGTTCCGCTAGTAGCTGAATCAATTCCACATGAACAATTGAGGGAGAAGCATCCTGAAGCTGTGACAACAGAACAGCCTCAGCAAGCTACAGATGGAATCAAAGCCCAGAGTCATGTTCTTCATCAGCCTCTGTGTAGCTATACCTTTGCAGGGGATGCTTATGTAAATGGAAGCAGGATGATATCACAGCCTGAGGCCCAGTCGTCTATAGGGATTTCAGCCCCAGCTAATTCTGTTAAAGGTACACTGGATATGTCTGCAAAGGTATCAAAGCAAGACATGGTGCCAAACTTCTCAGATCCAATGTCACTAGTCAGGACAAGACCATCTGCCTTGGCCCGTGCTAGAAGAGACTCTGTTGGGGTTCCTTTGATTGTTGAACAACATTCATCTGAAGAGCAGCCTATAAGCCAACAGACACAGGCTAGAACCCAAGATCAACGACAACGCACATTTGATAGACGTGTATCTATTGCTTTAACTTCTCCTCTATACAACCAAATGTATCAAACAGTGTCAGCACCAGCAAATTCCATTAAAGGGCTTTTGGATATGTCTCCAAAACCACAGCAGAAATCAGCAGAACAACCTGCTGATCAGAATATTGCAGTACCACTAATAAGAAACAGAGAAAGCCTACCATGGAATAGATCTGTAGGTCTATCACTAGTAGTAGAGCCCACTCAATCAAAGCCCCAGATGCTAGAAAGAACTTTGTCACCAACCAGATATCAGATACCAGATATCAGACCAGGAGAACCCATACCATGTGCAGTTAAGACAAATAAGACATCGCATCAACAGCTCAACAGATCAAAAACACATGATGGCCCTCAGCCACACAACAAACCCATAGATTTCTCTGCACCAGAAATCCCAAAAGCAACAAGAGTTATTAATCAATCATACACTGAAATTGCAGATGGAAGGCTTGTGGATTTCACCAAGAAGGCAAAACAGGAAATTGATGATAGAAGACACAGGGTCAATTCCTCAATAAAGAAACCCCGCCTAGATATTGTTGATCTAACTGTGAATGTTCCAGGCAGGAGATGTGTTATCCAGACTGATGAAGCAGCAGAAGACTTGTCCACTCTCAAACAGTATCACCTTGAGCAGACATCCATTCCTCCAGCTACCCATTATGTGGTCAGAGGAGATACATTGCTTTCTTCATGTCAGAAAACAAAATTAGCTGAGGAAGTCAGTATTGCGCAACAGTTGAGTGAACAATCTGCTATACGGTCCAGGGGGAAGTCTGTACCACTGCCCAACTTTAACGTTTCATCACCTAGTACTGCTGCCCTTGCTTCAATGCCCATTCAGATGACAAGAGAGTCTCCCATGCTCTTTACTCAGGATACACAAGGCAGGATATATGTAGTCACACCGGAAAATGCTTACCAGCAGCTCAATGCTTCACATGTCATTGAATCCCAAAAATTTCAACATCAGCCTTTCCCAGCACAGCCGTCGGTCCCACAGTCACCACAGCAGCAGGCAAGTGCAGGGGTTCATTTGGTCCTAGACAAATATGGTGCTCAACCAACACTCCCTGTCTTGCAACAATGTACACCTGGCCAACATGCCATGCCCTCAAGACCAATTCTCATGAAACAGCCAACTGTTGACAGTATGGGAAGCATTGATGACAGCACATTTGACGTTGGGGCAATGACAAGTCATAAGCATTCAATATCTATGTCTACAGCTCAACCAGAATATGAAAGACACCAAATTGTTCTTAATGCACAGTTTGAAGGTGCACAGCTGCTGCCCTATTCTAGCACTCAGCTAGTCCATGGTAGATCTGAAGTTACACATCTCCCACAATCTTGGAATGTGCAGGAGAAGAGTGCACCTCTAGTCGCTTTGTCTAACAGGAAATCTGATCATGTGTCAATACAATATGGATCAAGCCAATGTCCTGTTATGGTTGAGCAACAAACTGTCTTCCTAAACACTGATGGCACAGCTAAAACTGTGGTCTCAGAAAAGAGTGGCATCACAGCACAACCTCTAACATTGTTGCACCAGAATGTTGACAAACCAAGCACAGAAATGCCTTCCAGCCAATCATCAACTGGGCCCCTTTCTGTCCAGAGGTTGGTATCAAGGTTCAGTGGTTTAGCTGCAGATGCCAGTTTTGTGACAAAACCTGCTGTTGTTACACCCCAACAATCTCAAAGTCTACCGACAACCGCTGATTACAAAATCCCTCAAACAAGCCCTCAAATATCATCTTGGACATCGTCTGGGACGTCTCCTGTCACTGAAAGCCCTCAGCAAATTGCACACCACACAACATCTACTGTCCACCCAAACAGCAAAGCAATGGGCAGAGGGATGTTGCCCCTTCTCACTTCACCAGCTCCATCAGTTGCAGTTTCACTGACTGAAGAATGTAGTGTCTCACAGTCTTATCTTCCACCAGACCCCACACTCTCACAAACACATCTAGAATGTACAGGTAAATCAATTACTGCAGGAGCAACTGTCATTGCAAAGTCCAAAGGTATTCTTGAACCAGAAATACAGCTTCAAACCTTGGAAGACACAAAACAAGCAATTTCATCAAAGATGCAGTCTGGTTTTGTTAGAGAGGTGTCCTTTGGAGCAAATGTAGCACAGGACAAAATAGATCCATCCAGGCCAATCGACGTTGGCATTGGAAACTCAGAAAGGCTCCCAGTTGAACCAGGCACTGAACCCAGTGGGCCAAGACCATACATTCGATTACCACATATTTTTGTCTCTGCTGCTAGTTCACCAGAGGATGAATTCATGGACAATGAGCTGATCAGTTCAAGGAAGCCAGAGCAGTCTCCAGAAACAGTTTATAACACAACTACACCTCCCAAAGTAGTGCTCCCTGACAGTAAAGACTCACCAATACAAGATGTTAAGAGTACTATAGCCATAGAGGCATCATATGGTCTCAAAAAGCCTATTTTAGTGGAGCCTTCACAGGAAGATGAACATACATCACACATGTTGGATGGTACTGAGCCTGAGGACACTGAAGTAACATCAGAATTAACAGCACCTGCTGAAACACAGGACAAGGCTTTTATTAGAGAGGAACTTGGTTTTTTGGATATGATGGCTGAAGGAGCCATGCTTTCTGATAAAGTGGAAAGAGAAATTCCAGAAAGGCTTCTGGATGGGAAAAGTGTAGAGCAACCTGAGGCACTTAAGTCTCCAGATCAGTTGCCCAGTAAACAAGTATCTTCAATTCTGTTTGAAGTTCAACCTATTGATGACAAAGCTGATAGGGATGTCCCCGTGTCAAGTCTTGTTATACCACCTCAGGAGGAATTCCCACCTAAGGAAGAGACTTCAACATCTAAAATTGACCAGCCAGAGCCAGAACATCATGAAGAACAATCAAGCAAGGGCTTATTTTCAATGTTTGGAAGTGTCACTGTAACTTCACACCAGAACTCTTTGCAGACGGGATCATCAATACTTGGTGGCATTCTTCCTGGTTCTTCTACCACAGATACCCCAGGAGGAGGACTGCTCTCTATGTTTGGTAGTTCAAATACACAGAATTCACCTGAACTCAGTTCCCAAACACCATTAGCCTCAGAGTCACAGGAGCCTCCTGGAAAAGGCTTTTTCTCCATGTTCGGTGGATCCAGTGCTCCAACTAGTCCTATTATTGCTGCTAGAGATCCTCCTCCAAAAGAACCAACAGGAAAAGGTCTATTTTCAATGTTTGGTGGACCTGCCACACAACAGCCACCAAGTCCACAAGGTCCACCTGAAGTCGAAGCCTCACCAAGGGGATCTTCATTATTTGGCAGTATTATTCCAGGTTCAAATGCACCTAAAGAATCTCCTGGTGCAGGCTTTTTTTCAATGTTCGGAGGACCCAGTTCCCAGACCCCACAAAGAGGAGCTACACCAGGACCAAGAGGAGCTATGCCAGGACCTAGAGGCCCACCACCTGGACCCAGAGGAGCTACGCCAGAACCTAGAGGCCCACCACCTGGACCCAGAGGCCCAGAGCCAACAGCAAAAGGACTTTTTTCTATGTTCAGTACTCAGAGCCAACAACCAGTACAAACCGTCGACCCACAGCCAGAGGGTAAAGTACCTTCAGTTTTCTCACTTGGTGGAGGTCCAGATGAAAGCAAACCTAAAAGTGGGTTTGGACTCATTGGAATGTCTTTCATGGAGGATAAAAAACCAGTGGAATCAAAGAAAGAAGTCAATGACAATAAAAAAGAGAAAATGCGTGAGCAAGACGTAGAAGATTATCTTTTTCAAATACAGGCAGTGGAAATTATACCAGAGCCCCAACTGACAACAGAAGAGAAGCTCCAAGCAGGCTGTGACAATCAATACTCAACTCTGGAAATTAGCATGAATGTTACAGAATGTACAGCTCTCTCAACTGGCCAACAGGAAGAGACGATTGATTTGACTGAACAAAACGCTCCATCTTCCGACCATGCTGGATTTGAGCCAAATGAGATTCATGGGCCCTCAGAGGGAAAGGCCATTGATACATGTGTCATGTGGAAAACTGAAGATGTCAGGGAATCGGAAGACACAGTTGAACCTAAGGAAGAAGAAACTAAGGGAATATCTGAAATATCCGAAATAGCTGATAATGTATCCTTTCTAACTCCTGATGTCATAGAAATAGCTGAAATGGAAAAGCCACAGGAAGTCAAAGAAATAGTTGCAGTTTCAGAGAGAATCACAAATGATTTCAACAAAGCATCAGGATCATATGCGGTAGAATCTGCTGTTGAGTCAGAGACAGCAGAGAGGGGAGCAGAGAAGCCCACTGATGGACCTATGACCTTTGACCTCTCTTCTCATCCACTGGCAGCTGTTGAACAGCTGGGCAAACCTAGTGAGGAATCTTTGATAGCAACTGGTGATGCAGAAATGGATGCCACCAGGGAACAAACAGTGTCTGAAATAGAGTCAAACACATGTAGTCCTGAAACGAATGACGCAGCAGCTTGTAATGCGGTCACTGCTCACAGCAAACATTCAAATGTTTCAGTCTCGACAGCAGACAAGGAGAAAGCAGTTATCACCCAGCCACCAGCTGAAGATCCTCCAACAGGTCCTTCAATGGGATCTGCTGAACCTCCACCACAGATTCAGCCACAGGGACAAGGTGTGGCTAGACCCCCTGCCTTACAAGGACCCAGATTTGGAGGACCCAGATTGGGAGGACCCAGATTGGGAGGACCTAGTACGGGAGGTCCTAGAATGGCAGGTCCACGATTGGCTGGTCCAAGGCACCCAGGACCTCAGAAGTCCCTAGAACCGGCTCCATTTTCAAATTTGATGTCTATGTTTTCTACCCCATGTGCACCAAGCAAACCAGCCCGTAGTGGTGGCTTTTTCTCAAGTTCCCCAGGTTCCTTCTTTGGATCAGCACCTGCTCAGCCACAACAAGAGCAGAAAAGTTCATTTTTCCCTGAGTCCCTGACAAGTGACTTATTTGGTATCTTCAAGGGACCAGATGCAGCAAAATCAGGTGAATCCCAGCAGCTTGAAACACAGATTAGACAAGATGACCACAAAGACAAAGTAAAGACAGATATTGACAATGCATCTTCAGCTGAAGAAAAATATGCTGAAATCACTCACAAATCTGAGGTACATGAAAAAGGCCTCGTTGAAAATGCAGAACGAGCAGATAAAACAGTGACAGAAGAATGTGATGGTACTGAGCCAGTAGAAGAAGAAGCACACCATGAATCTGTTGGACTGTCAGAGTCCAAAGCTGGACCACAGCTGGCTCCAGAACCCAAGGCCGATGCACCTCAAGGTCCAGAATCCAAAGCCATGTTTGACATTCCAGGGCTGACTGCTCCCAAGTTTGGCTTCATCTCTGGAGCAGCTGAGGGTGCTTCATCCCTGGGTTCTCTTTTCTCCACGGGTCCTTCCTCAGTCCTTGCTGTGAAGACTCCACAGCCACCCCAGTCAGACGGTGGCCTCTTCTCAGGGTTTAAAAACCTCTCCGCTGGAATCTTCCAGGAAGAAAAACCTGCCGAGAAGGAGGACCCATCGCCAAGTTCATCTGTGTTTGGAATGAAACTCGGCTCTATGTTCGGGGCCTCAGATTCTCTGAAAGTTGAAGCAACTCCTCAAGTTCTCACAAGCCAACCTCAAATCCGGAGTCCTAAACCGTCAGACAAGGTCTGCCAACTAGAGGCAGATAAACTGTCTCCTGGTTCTGAAGAGACTGGCAGTGCAGATGTTAGTGATACAGAAGGACCAACAGAAACATCCAAAACTAGAAGCTGTGACACGTTAACGCGCTCAGTGATGTCTGGATTCCCCTCCTTATCCCTTGAGGAAGATTTTGTCCCCTCACCTCTTGAAAAAGGTTTAGTCACCTCAGCTCGGGTAAATGAGGAGGAGACCTCTGACCACAACACAGAGCTCAAGAAGGAGTCAGTGCAAAGGCTAGTATAATACTCTACCTGTTGTTGACTAGGAGACAGTGCTATACACTAGAGGTAGTGTATAACACTGCCCCCTTTCCATTATCATTCTGTTATCATTCTGTTGTGTTGACATTTCCTTTCTCCACCCTTTCGTGCTGTGATGTTCCCCGTTTCAGTTGTATATCAATGTCCACGTCCTTCATTCCTTACACAAAACAATGTTATTGTAGCACAAAAGGAATAAATGTATTGATTTATTTTTTACTAGTTTTGGTTACATGACAACTACATACATAGTTTGCTCCAAAAATAGCTAAATGTAAACCCTGTATATATACCGCAGTCTGCCAGACAGCCATTTCAGCTCATCAGGAAACTCCAGCCAGGCCAGCTCTCAGATCAGCCCTGGGCACACCACTCACCGTCCACCACCGTCGCCATGGCAACCGGGGGGAGAGGAGGAGGAGGAGGAAGAGGAGGCTGAGAAGGGACAGCATTCACTGACTGGTTCTAACAAAGACATGAAGGACTCCTCTGTCCTCTTGCTCAGTCCAGCCGTGGAGGTGTTTGACATGCCTCAGAACAAGGACAGGTGAGGTGGCACTCCAGATATCTCTGACTTATCTTTTCTTGTGATCGGCAAGAGAATGACTGCTTATGATTAGACTGTGTAGATGCCTGTGTAGAGTGTAAATACTTGCTCCTGATTGGTCAATAACGTTCCAAGGGTGTGCAGTATGTTTCACTAACGGGACACCTCTGCCTTTTAACAGTTCTGAATCAATGCGCTACAAATCCAGCATTAACAACGGTCAAATACAACGATCCACCAGATGTTTCCTTGGCAACGCAAAAACAATATGCTCAAGAGAAGAATATTTCAATTTCAGCTGATTAAGTTGATAAAAAACCAATAACGTTATAGATGAAAGTAACTAATATCTAATCATTGTTGGTAACTGGCATACATTATTTTCCAATAACGGGACACCCTGTCGTGGTTTATTCCTTATGTAACCACTCTGTTGTTCCAGGTTGTTTGAGGACGGTTCCCCGCCCTGCTCCCCATCCATGGTGCGCTGGCTCATGGCCTACAGCAGAGTCAGAGTGCAGCTTTCAAATGTAAGGAATGTTACTAAGCCTGTTTTCATTCACAACGGGGCGGAGATAATTGTTTTGGCATTGATCAATCTCATCCACCATCTCTGATCAGGCTCTGACTATCTCAGGTCAGAGTGACAACTGTCTCTGGTCAGAGTGATAGTCTGACAGACAGGCTGATCTCTGGGAGGAATGATAGTTAGACAGACAGACTGATCTCTGGGAGGGATGATAGTCTGACTGATAGACATCCAGACCTCCTATCTGTTCTCCTCTCACCTATTTCCTCCACTTTTCCTCTCCTCTCTTCTCCTCCTCCTCTTGTCTTTCTCCTCTTCTCTCCTCTTCCTCTATTCTTCTGAGATTTGTAACTTTCAATAAAAGTTCATTTAAATAAATTCAACAAATGTTGACCCGTAACTCGTTTCAGAGCTGGGATCAAGATGGCGGCTCCAGCAAACGCCCATGGGCCAAGCCAGGGTTAGTGTGTCTGTGTATGTGTGTGTGTTGATTGCCTGGTAAGTCATAGCTTACCCATTGGACTATAGGATAACCATAAGTGTATTATGATTTACCAACACATTTACATTTGTTTCACTGTGTATGTTTGATTGCCTTGGTTGTTCTATAATTAAGTGTGTGTGTGTGTGTGTGTGTGTTGACAGCATGCCAGTCCTTCATAAGAGACGGCCAATTCCCCTGGTCAGTGAGTTGGTGAGTACTGACCATAAACCAACCTGTAAAGGAAACCAAACACTGTGTTTGAGCTAGTCCCCCTTTTTAATCTTCAATAGTTATTTTACATCCAAATTTCACCATCATGTAAAGTTTAACTTTAAACAAATAATATGGCATCATGTTTCCCTCCCATCATATAAACATGGCTTGTCATTTTGGTTGATCCAATCAAACCACAGGGATCACTTCACATTTCCCATATGTTTAGTTGTGTTGGACAAAACTGTGCCTCTGATCTTCTCTTTCTTCTGTTCATCTTTCTATTCACACCTGTCTGTCTCTCCACCTGTCTGTCTCTCCACCTGTCTGTCTTTCCACCTGTCTGTCTCTCCCCCTGTCTGTCTCCATCTGTCTTTCTCTCCCCCTGTCTGTCTCTCCCCCTGTCTGTCTCTCCCCCTGTCTGTCTCTCCCCCTGTCTGTCTCTCCACCTGTCTGTCTCTCCCCCTGTCTGTCTCTCCATCTGTCTGTCTCTCCACCTGTCTGTCTCTCCCCCTGTCTGTCTCTCCATCTGTCTGTCTCTCCCCTGTCTGTCTCTCCACCTGTCTGTCTCTCCCCGTGTCTCTTTCTCCACCTGTCTGTCTCCACCAGGCTATGGTAAGTAAGAGAGCAGTTTGTCTTGAAGGGGAACCGTCATGCTCAGCTATTTTGTGTGATTCTTATGGTTTTTTTAGTTTATATATTAAACTCAGTCTCTTAGTTGATATATTAAACTCAGTCTTTTAGTTTATTTTAAACTCAGTCTCTTAGTTTATATATTAAACTCGGTCTTTTAGTTTATTTTAAACTCAATTCTTTTAGTTTATTTTAAACTCAATTCGTTTAATCAGTTCGTTTAACTCAGTCAATTTGTTTAATTTTAAATCTTTCTCTTCCAGTCGATGATCCAGTCTAGAAAAGCTGGACTCGCCACTCCCACCTCCCACAAGGATGAGGAACTAGTAAGACTCACCCACACACACACACACACACACACACACACACACATACACACACACACGCACATACGCACGCATATACGCACGCATATACGCATACAATACGCATACAATACACATATAATATGCATACAATACGCATACAATATATTTCAAGTCAGTTTTATTAACTCTCTCTCTCTCTCTCTCTCCCCTCCCCCCTCCCAACAGAAGGTGCATGTGTACAGGAAGACCCTGCAGGCGTTGATCTACCCCATCTCCTGCACCACTCCCCATCACTTCCAGGTGTGGACGGCCACCGCACCCACCTACTGCTACGAGTGCGAGGGGCTCCTCTGGGGCCTCGCGCGCCAGGGCATGCGGTGCGCCGAGTGTGGGGTTAAAGTTCATGGGAAGTGCCAGGAACTACTGAATGCTGACTGCCTTCAAAGTGAGCCAATGTCTCTTAGTCTGTTATGTCCATTATCTATTAGTCTGTTATGTCCATTATTAGTCTGCTATGCCCATTATCTATTATTCTGTTATATCCATTATCTATTATTCTGTTGTGTCCATTATCTATTAGTCTG
>OMNO01055464.1:0-12500 GCA_900303215.1 Trachyrincus scabrus
TTCTAGTCTATTCCAGTTTTTCCCTTCTCACTTGACGCGGTGTGCACTCTGCAACGGCCACCCCCCCTTTATTCCTACTCAGTGGTACAGTCCAGGCTTCTGTCTAGCATCCTAGATGATGCTAGAATATGCCTGAGCGGGTGAGGGAGGGGGTTTTCTGCAAGAGTAATAAGTACGTAGCTCTTGGATTGCACTGCTTTATCAGAAGAGCTCCAGGCTGACGTTGTATCACTAGTCTTCAAAACCCCCACTGCTAGTAAAGACATTAGAGATTATCTTCTATTACTTGAGTGGCTGCAGACAGACGCAGGGCAACCATGACTCAGGGCAAGGTAAGGACAACATGTTGAGTTATTGTGGATCATCTTTCATCTGACTGAGAGATATTTAAAATGAATGCATTCATGTTACAGTGGTAATGTAACTGTGTACCATCATATTAGATGCAGCGTGTTATATTGAACCATTATGGTCTGTCATGACCATCAACATCAGCAATCAACTGCAGCCTTGTATATTTCTATATATAAGTGTAATAGTTTATCATCTTTTGTTATAAATGGCCTGCTCACCAGAAGCCTGCTGTGCAGTTGTGTTGTAGGCAACAGTAAGTTTGGTCAGTGTTTTGATCCTTTATGAAGTGCGTCACAGGGCTAATATTGTCCATGCTTCATTGCCATGACAACCCAGATCTTTTTCTGTCGTGTAGCAATCAATAGGGTCTCACTCCTCCATCCCAGTCTTCATCAATGTCTTTCTCTTCTCTATTAAAAGTGTTATTATGGCTCATGTTATTAATGGTATTCACTGACCCTAACATTTTATTAGCTACTACTATTATTAGTACTTTATTAATATGCTCCTGTTCCCTTACTAAATTAGTTTGTTATTAGTACTCATTTTGTATAATGATTATTAAGTTGATTTCCATGCGATACAGTGAAGTTGTATTAGTTGAAAACAATCATGCACCTCAAGACAGTATTGTCAGAATGAATAACCCTGACTATAGCGAATTACATCTTTTTCTAAAGTCATGCTTTAGACAGGTAAAAAAGTAACTGTTTATTTTGTGCTAATAGCTTCTACTTGCTAACAAGACCACCAATGGTTCCTCCAGTGGAGAGGGCCCAGCAGCTCCCCCCAGCTATGAAGAGGCCACAGCTGGTACGGTTTATCCTTTTTCAACATTGATATTATTATCATCATGTACCACCTTATATCTAATAATAGGCCAACCCAACCGTCTGATATTAAGCAAACATAGATATGAAATGTAATACAGTTCCCAAGAATTCCTTACTTTTTACAATTTGACACCATCGAAACCTGGCCCGGTCCATGATTTATAATAAGTACAGAAGTCTCAACACTTGCTGCAGGCAGCAGCAGCCCTTGCTACAGTGATGGCGAGAGGCTCACAGAGTTCACCTGGGAAGATAAGAACATCAGGAGGATCTTCATCCGCAAGGTCCGTCCACCTGGGCTTCATCATGTTGACCATAATGCAATGTTAATTAAAAATATATTCATTTGTGGAAAATAGTGTAAAAGAAAATGTGTGCTCAGAGTTACTTTCCTTTCAATGCTTAGGTGTACGCCATGTTGATGATTCAACTGTTTGTCACAATGGCTGTTGTGGCCGTCTTCACGTTCTGGTGAGCATTTTCCTCATCCATCAAATTCAAATGATTTTTTTTGCTGAAATATTGAGATGTGTTCATTTGCACATATCTAAGTTTGTTTTTGTTCTTTCAGTGAACCATTAAAGCTCTACATCCAGTCGAATCCAGGGTGGTACTGGGCGTCTTAGTAAGTAACACCCGCTCTACTACTGGTGCTTACTGTCAGTGTATCATCAATTGTGTTTCTCTGTTGTTGTTTTTTTACACAGTGCTGTCTTCTTTGTCACATACCTGACGCTGTCCTGCTGTTCGGCGCCCCGGTAGGTTTGACATTGTCCTGGTTAACTGGATAAACATCAAACAAATGTAAATTGTCTAAAATACTGTAATACACAATCCCTCCTATACATTCTACAGGAGGATGTTTCCATGGAACCTGATTCTGCTAGCTCTCTTTGTAAGTTAAACATTGTATATATATACATACTATATATACATGTGTTACATCATACAGTTCCTCCATCATACAAAAATGTATGATGTTTATTGATATATGTATTGGACTTGGAATCACAAGTATGTCTGCAGTAAATCAAAAGCTAATAATTAGTTGATAACGTTTCATGTCAATCCTTTTCCTGTTGCAGACCCTTTCCCTCTCTTACATGACAGCAATGCTGTCCAGGTACGTTTTAATATCAACTGTTTTAAATGCTTTCTACTACTACTATTACTATATTTACTGTATTTTCCTGTTTATTGTAACAGTTTCTATAACACCAAGTCTGTGGTGTTGTGTCTGGGCATCACAGCCGTAGTCTGCCTCATTGTGACAGTCTTTAGCTTCCAAACTAAGGTAAGCAACATTTTACAATACATTATTTCCATAGTTGTTTTTTTTGTCCTGTTCATCATGAATACGAATGTAACTAGAACATAAGGGAATTGGATTGCCCTACCATGGATTTGATTTCTTTGTCCTCTTCCCTCCAGTACGACGTGACTTCTTGCGGAGGTGTCCTCTTCGTCTTCAGCATGGTCATGTTCATCTCTGGGCTGGTCATGGCCCTCGTCCTCCCGTATCACTACGTAAGTGAGACACCCTCCGTCGTATAGATGGATGAAGTGTATAATCTATTCCAATTCATCTCATCTTTTCTTTTGGCACATTAGGTTCCCTGGTTGGATTGTATTTATGCTGTTCTGGGAGCTATTCTGTTTACCATGGTAGGTGCGAGCACACACATACACACACACACACACACACACACACTGGGAGATTTAGGTCTTTAACAAAGAGATATATGTTTGATTCTGTTTAATTTTCTCTTTTAGTTCCTGGCGTTTGACACCCAGCTGCTGATGGGGAATAAACGCTACACACTGAGTCCAGAGGAGTATATCTACGCCACGCTCTGCATCTACCTAGATATTATTTACATCTTCTCCTTCTTCCTCCAGATCTTTGGGACAAGAAGAGAGTAATGGCTTCTTACCTTTGTGCTGTATAACAGACGTACATCCAGCTTCCTGTTATACATCAACAAAGTCAACAGTGTTAACGTATCTCGCATATATATGAAATTATTGAAAACTTGATGGTGATAATGTTTCAATGGTTGTTGTCGTGTATTACGAGTCCCTTGTACATGTGGTCAGCATCAACTTCTCCAGCATGATTTGAAACCAGGTCCACTTGCTAGCTCTCTCCAAACCATACATTCTAGTGCTCTTCTCCCATTGGGCATGGATTGGAAGGTAGATACAACATATGTTCATGTCAATGCTATGTCAGTGGTTGTCAAAGCTATGCAAGATCTCTGATGCACAAAGCAATATGCATGACTAGTACCCCAATGCATTCATCCTGTCACATTAACACGATGTTTAGCTGAACAAAAGCACACATATTGATGGCAAATAGTAATGTATAACTTTAGTGCCATCACAGCTTCATCTGATTCTTGTGTTAGTGGAACATTAGAAACATTAGAAGGCCTGTGTTTTGTTTAGCAACCCTGACTATGACTATGCCCTCTATCCTCTTATTTTAAATAATATAAATGTATGTGATTGACGTGGAATAAGCTACAAAAAGAACATAAAAATGTTCACTCGCTAGGTAGTAATATTTGATGTGGGAGTTGTTCACTTGCTATGCACTTTTTCAGTGATGCTAAGTGTAGCTTAAATACATCCTCATTCCTATGTATCAATTATCTTGTGAAACATTTTAAGATTTCTTTGAACTGAATGTCTGAATGTCTTTGAATTGAAATCTATACTTACAGTTTATTGCTTAATTATATTGTCTTTTGAGTGTTTTTTTTTTGGCAGGAGCATCTGAAAGGAGATTAAGAGTGCCAAACAGATCAGTATTTTTTGATGATGCCTTGCATTTTAGAATGAGAACGAAGCTATATCCCATGATTCAGATTTTATTTTTTATATTAAAGCATCGTTGTAAAAAAAAAAGTGAATCTGTATATGATTTTGGAATGAATTTATCTGATATGACTGACGTGGCCTTGTCTTTATTTGCTGTGTGTGGTGTGTTGCAGCGCCTGCATGTAGCGTGAATGAATGCACGGCTACTAGATGATCCATTTCAAGGTTTAATTGCCTTTTTGATACAATAGGGCAAACCAAAGATTCAAAAGATAGCAGACGAATGTTAATTACCAGGACATTTCTCGTAAAAAAAAAAAATCAGTAGGCCTATTGTGTTGTGCGTGTCTATTACAAAGTATATTTAAAAACAAAAACTGATACATAATATACGAGACTGTAGCCTCGTACCTGCCGACATAAATAGCATATACGTGTTCGTACAGTTTGCAGTATTCACAATTTTCATGTTGACAGGTGTGACATCGCCAATAGGTGATCAATAACTCTGTCCCGTTCAAAAGACAACGCGCTCCTTCTGTGGCGCGCGCTTGGCTACGGCGTCCACTCGACCAATCAAAATGTGCGTTGGTGAGACGTCGAGTTCAGCCATGTTGTGGTTTTGAATGAGGAAGAAGCGGGAGAGGTTATTCTTTAGCGAGTTTAAACACCATTTAAAGTGAAATTTGCGTCACGTTTCGCGATTCGTGAGCGGTTCAGAACTATACTTCTTTCGCAGACGTGGCAGTTTCAGCCACTTTGAATTCAAACAGTTGCCCAGTTTATAGCCCACTGGGTGTAGCATTAGCTAGCGAGATAGTTAGCTTAGCGCGCTAGCGAGGTAACTAAGCTAACTTTCAGCCAACCCGCTCATGGTTAGCCCGTTTAACGGACAACGGATGATTTTCGCTGCGATCGTTAGCTGGCCAACGGCAACCAGCAGCAGCTAACCCCCGCGTGGCGGTCGAATGACGCGGACTTGCTTCACGTGCGTTGTCCGTATTGACGGTTGGTCCGAAAGTGACGATAGCGGCTCATTTTCGCGTTTTTCCCATTGAGCCGCCCCCCGGGGGTCATGATGAATAAGATATACGAGTGGATCGGAACCGGCTTCGCCAACCTGCGGGACGGGGCGCCGCCTGCGACCCACTCGGCAGCCCGGAGGAAGAGACCGGTCGAGAGGTAATACAAGAGACACAGAGTCTTCCGCACGCGCGTCGGGCCAGGTGACTTCAAACTGTTGCCTGCACGCGCAGCGGCGGCGGCTCGCTCACTGTTGACTAAAGTCAAGACACTGTTGCACAGAGTTGCTGTCGCAATTGTGCCATAGCCCTAATCGATAACATTACTGTTTTTTTTTTCTTCTAAAGTTTGGAAGACGGCGATGACGTCCAGGAAGATGGCAGGGCGATAGCCAAAAAGTCACGGATAGGTAAATGCCTTGTGAACGAATCCGTAGAGTCATGCAATAACAACAAAAAAGCTAAATAATTTGAATGCACACACGTACGGTTCTCCAGGTGACCTCATTGACACCGTGAAGGGTGCAGCGGAAGGGGTCAAAGACCACGGTTCGACTGTAGCGACGTGGGTGAAGAACAGCGTGAGCCCTACTCTGAGGAACATACTGCCAGGTCCTCCGCCTGCAGACCCACAGCCACAAGCGTCCACCTCCGCTGCAGCCTGGACAGGCAGACATGTATGTTTGGAAGCGGTGCACGGTGTATCCACGTTTGTATATCTATGTGTGAACGTGGTCTTTCTTTTGTTTTTAGGTTGTAATGGGGAACTCTGGCCATTTGGAGAATGTGTTTGCAGCTCCATCGACACCACTGGAGTGGAAATTAAAATCTGGTACGGTTGTGATTTGAATGGCGCTACAGTGTTTGGTTCATGCAAACACTTTGTTAAAACAACATTTTTCAGCCAACCGATTTGAAGACACTTGACACGTGAAGGAGGGCCACGTTGTATTGTTTATTCAACGTCTTGCGTTGTGCCACAGTGACAGGTTCCCTGTTGAATCTTGTTCTGCTTAATGTTTGATTTCAGAATCGTACCGAATTGATAAGTCCGTGATGGGATCAAAAGTGTGCAGGCGTCAAGTGTGCATGAATCTGGCCCACCGAGAAGTAGCAAAAACAAACGGACACTCGACCGTCCAGCCAGCAGCCGTGCACCCTCACCCGCGGTTAGGGAGACCCCTCAGCTTACACACGCACGCACCTTCAAGGTACGCCACAGTTCTGTCGTTTCTTTAATATAAGAACACCTTTACATTTTGTGAGTTGTTTAGCATTTCAAAACTGTTTTAAGCCCTTAGTTTTGTCTCTGAATTCTGCTGGATTGACAATTGTTAATTTTACCACTGCAGCCTGTTGAGTTCCTCTGTGGTGGGCCCAACGAGCAGCTCCTACAGCAGCATGTACCAGAAGACGTTCCCCATCAGGACGGTGCAGAGCCCGACACACAGCTCCTCTGGCCGTCTGCCGGGAGCCCGGGTGCGCTGCACGGCACAGGAGGTCAGAACCGTTCGCAGCCACACCAGCCACATAATGGTGGTCTTATTTAGTCGACGCTCCCTCATGCCCGCTTGCTTTCCATCTCTCTATCGGAGCAGTCGGTCCGCGAGGAGGAGAAGGAGGTGTACAGACAGCTGCTTAACATGGTCTCCGGTGGTCAGTCGTCCTTCCTCAACGGCAGCTCGCCAGGCATCGTGCGTTCACACAGAGACTTGTAAGTATCTCTGTTTAACATTCCATGTCTTCTAAACATCATCACGTGAAAATGTGGTCCTAAAGCATCATCACCCCCCCCCTTCCTAGCACCAGCTTCCTGAGCACCAGTAGTCGGCTGCTGCAGTTCTCTACCCCTGCGGGGGCAGAGGGTACTTCAGATGGACCCAGCGTGAGCCCTCTGGGCCTCTCCAGCCAGAGCTCCAGCAGCCTCCCCAGTCCAGCCTCCAGCAAGCCAGGTACCACGCCGTGGTCCCCAGAGCTCAGCCCCACCGGGGCAGCCAGCATTCAGTCAGTCCCCTCCCCTGGCGCCGTCCAGGACACCTCCTCTCAGGACACCCAGTCGTCGGGTAAGTGGGGCTGGGAGTGATTGATGTTTCCACATAATTCCACTTGTGTCCCCCAAACCTTCGCAGCATGTAAGTCATTTCTGTTCTGTCTTCATGCAGCTCATGATGGGGACTCTGTTATCATTGTGGAAGAACAAAGCGGTAAAAAGCCAAGCACTCCGAGGTACATATTGTGTCAGTTATGTGGGACTTTAGATGGATATTAACCATTTACATTTCACCCACATTTCTAATTTGATTTGTGGTTACCATTTGGTTAAAGACGATAGTGCTGCCTCAAAATGTATTTGACATAGCCAAACAGGAAATTGTACATTTGGTGTAAATAGTAAAAATGAAAAAATGAAGCCTAGGCAAATGGTCAGTGGAAAAACGTTCACGTTAATCACGGAAATGTAATTATTATTATTTATTAATGTTATTACCTTATTATGAAGACACTTATTCCTGTGTCTTTACTTTCTAGTGTCCCATGCTTCCAAGCCGAGTTATGGATCAAGGAATTGTAAGTAAATCTGAAGTAAACCATTGTGCAGTTTTTTTTTCATAGTCCCTATTGATACATATGTAGTTATAACGGTGGGTTAACTAAACAAGATGTCTTCTCTCCTGGCAGGACTAGCATGTACGACTCCCGGGCACGAGAGAGGCGGAGACAGATCGAAGAGCAGGAGGCCTTGGCCGCCCAGCTCCTGCGCCAGGTGAGCTGACACTAGATGATCACTCCTCCCTCGTGTACTTCTGTCCTTCCACTGACCTCTCTCTCTGGGTGTTTATCAGCGGCTGTCTGGAGATGGCCAGCGGGTCCCAAAGGTGGAGGTCCACATTAGGGTTCCCCTGGAGAAGGAGGTCCCGCTGACTCCCATCATAGAGGAGCCAAAGACGCCGGAGGAGAAGCCAGAATTCCCTGAGCTCGTCGAGGTATCTTTTCCTTCCTCCTTCGTCTGTCAGAAAGTTCTGTTGATCTTCTGTGAGATTACCAGTGGCTTGTGTTTGTAGGAGATGGAGGACGAGGTGAACAGGGCGCTGAGAGGAGGTAGTCCACACGAGGTCCTAAGTGAAGGATTTGGCCTCAGCCTCACACGCAAAGACCTGCAGACACTCAGCGACCTCAATTGGCTCAATGATGAGGTAAACGGCAACGCTCTTCTGGTTCACCGGGTGTTGGTAGTCTTCTGCCACTTAAGAACTCCAACAGACATTCCTCATCCAAACACATTCAGCGTGTTTCCCTTGTTTCGGTGCTTCCAGGTCATCAACTTTTACATGAACCTCCTGGTGCAGCGCAGTAAGAGTCCCGCCATGCCCTCGGTCGACACGTTCAACACGTTTTTCTACCCCAAGCTGCGTACCAGCGGCTACTCCGCCGTACGCCGTTGGACCAAAAAGATGGACATCTTCGCTGCCGACATCCTTCTGGTGCCCGTCCACCTGGGGGTGCACTGGTGCCTCTCGGTAGGTCAACGCACGACCTCTGCAGAATCTCCAGGAGCCACCAGGGGTTTTTCATCAAATGTTTTCTCTCTGTTGTCCAGGTGGTGGATTTTCGCAAGAAGGTCATCATGTACTACGATTCCATGGGGGGGAACGACAATAAAGCTTGTCAGACATTGTTGTAAGTTTGAGGTCGATGTCAGATTTTGGTGTTGGACTCGTATGGCTTTGAACTCCTATTAGAACTCTTTGTAAGGCAATGTTTTGTGCATTGAATAATTGCACGCAACTGTGTAGTCTAAAATGTTGATGGTATGACCAATTTGTTTTGATGAGACCTGAAATATTTAAATTAGCTTTGTTCTCGATCTCCCTTTGGGTTTTGGTGTTAACTTTAGCTCGTCTCATTTTAATACTTTAAAATTGGCGGATGGCAATTATTGTCATGATGAATACTTCCATATTGCCTAATTAAATGTTATGACTCCTCCACAGACAATATCTGAAGCAGGAAAGTAAAGACAAGAAGGGCAAGGAACTAGATACCTCAGGATGGACTCTGCACACTAGAAGACGTAACGTAAGTCACCCCCGGGTGTGTTCCTCATATTACGGATTGAATCTCTTCTACAGACTAAATTACATTCTTTGTCTCGTTGCTTTGCTTTTCCAGGAAATCCCACAGCAGATGAACGGCAGCGACTGTGGCATGTTCACATGTAAATACGCAGAGTATATCACCAAAGACAAGGCAATTACATTTACGCAGGTAAGCAAACTAGTAAGACGAGAAACGCCTTATGCTGAGTAAGGCCCAATTCCATTTCTTATTTTTATCCCGACCCATCTTTTGTGCCACTCGCTTTTCGACTTTTTGCCGGACATTTAAAATCTCACGATGCCGTCTTCAGCTGTGGGGATTTCTCTTGCGTGGGCTATAGTGTCTCCCATACCTTGATTTATTTGTGGCGGCCTGCCACGATATCAACATTGACCGCCACATATTGACTTTATTTATTTTACTATTTAAGTAGTCAAAAGGTCACTCGGTGACTCGATATATTGTGCATCCCTAATGTTGAGCAAGACTATGACTATATTCCTAACCTGACACCATCCTTGTTGTGCAGAAACACATGCCCTACTTCAGGAGAAGAATGGTCTGGGAGCTTCTCAATCGCAGACTCTTGTGAGGTCAACGAGACCTCACAAGTCTTAAAGTTTGTGAAGATGGCTGCGCCCTTCAAGGTTTCACTCTCTTGAGTCTCTCTCGGACGTACTCTTGGACTTTAATGTTATCCGGATCAGGACCTCGCTCTGCCATACGACCACGTCTATGCCTCTTGGCTGGACCGGACACTGCCTCCCATGACTGAACTATTTTGCTGTTTGGGATGCTCCAACATTGCAGGTCAAGTGATGCATATATTTTTGTATTACCCAGCTTTTTTATTTGAATAAAAGCCACACTCAGACTTTAACCATCCTAAAGCGCAGTGTTCAGGAGCACAATATGACACAGACCAGAATCAGAAACAGTTTTATTGCCAAGTATCTGTTAAAATACAAGGAATTTGCCTTGGTTTGTTGGCGCATAACAATACACATAAGACAGGCAGGTAAAAACAAGAAATATAAATTAACGTAAATGAGTAGAAGATATGAGAAAAGGTGTTTTAAGAATAAGTGTGATGTGTCAGTAAGTATGAGTATGAGGATATGTGCAATACAGAATATGTACAAGGTGTGCGTTAATGTAACGCATAGTCAGATGTCATAAGACATAAGTGGGGGTCAGGATAACAGTCAGTGGGGGACCCGGGCCTTATTGATGAGGCCAGTTGCAGTCGGGAAGAAACTGTTCTTGTGCCGTGAGGTTTTAGTCGCGATGGACCGCAGCCTCCTGCCGGAGGGGAGAAGTACAAAGTGTTTGACTGGGATGGGAGGCTTTGGCCACCATCTTTCTTGCTTTCTTGCTGATGTTCAGCTCCCACTTGAGGTTCTGGCTGATGATGGTGCCCAGGAAGCGGAGGGACTCCACAGTGTCGACTGGGGAGTCACACAGGGTGATGGGGGCGGGTGGGGCTGGGTTCTTTCTGAAGTCCACAACCATCTCCGCTGTCTTTGAAGCGTTGCGCTCCAGGTTGTTTTGGCCGCACCAGTTCACCAGATGGTCAATCTGATGAGCCCAATGAGGGTGGAGTTGGCAGATGACTGACTGATGACTGGAGGTGCAGCTGTTTGTGTATAGGGAGAAGAGTAGAGGGGAAGAGGGGACAGGACGCAACCTTGAGGGGAACCAGTGCTGATGGTCTGGGAGTCAGAGACATGTTTCCCCAGCTTCACGCGCTGCTTCCTGTTAGACAAGAAGTCGGCGATCCACCTGCAGGTGGAGTCAGATACATGCAGCTGGGAGAGCTCGTCCTGCAGCAGAGCCGGGATGATGGTGTTAAAATGGTTATGAGGTTATAAGGCTATGGTTATGATATTGCCTATACACTGTTGACATTTTAGTTTTTTAGACTTTGGGTAGCTCTTTTTTCACCCTACATGTGTTTGCATCCCTGACTATAGTTAGGTGAGTGCTGCTAGGCAGCGTTCAGCTATTGTTCTTCTTAGGCTTTATTACTTGCGCTGCTGCAAGCAGAGCACTTTTTTCGCACGCTATCTACTCGCACAAACATTAACATAGAATGACAAAGAAAAATCATACGATAGGTACTATAGTGGAATCGTGTGCTATGACTTTTTTTAGCAATAGTGCATATAGTTTAAGATAATTAAGTGTAAAAGTTAATTGAAGCCCCAAGTGTGTGTGAGTTGAAACAATTAAACTAGAAAAATGTATAAATGTCATCTACTCCCGCAATATTTACACTACATACACATAATATCCATCAAAATGTTCAGCATGATCAGCTGATTGCTTATATGAAATATCTAAGCAATACTGTACATACTTTTGAAGATATTAAACTAACATTTTCCGATACACATACATTGGAATTAACTTTCCCAGGGACAACACATGTACACATAAGTACACATACATACATATACGTAAGTACACATACATATATATACTATACATAAGTACACATACGTACACATACATATACAGTACATACTATACATACATATACATAAGTACACATACATATACATACATACTGTATATATAAGTACACATAGGTACACATATGTGAACATAAGTACACATACATACGTACACGTACATATACATACGTACACGTACATATACATACGTACACATACATATATATACATTCACAAACAAACGTTAATATACTTACACATATGTGGACATACATATATGTACATAAGTACATATACGTGAACATACACATACGTAAATATACGTACACATTCGGGAATATACGTACACATACGTGAATATACGTACACAAACGTTGATATACGTACACAAACGTGGATATACGTGAATATACGTACACATACATGAATACACGTATGCATACGTGAACATATGTACAAATAGGTACACATCTGTACGTATAAATGCGCACAAAAGCGTGTAATGCCAGCTGCCAATTTCTTCAGAAATTGTAGGTTTTCTAGTTACTTCTTCTTATTATTCAGTTTCCGCCACATTTTCCGCACGCTATCTACTCGCACATAGAATGACAAAAAAAAGATGATAGGTACTACAGTGGAATAGTGTGCTATGACCTTTATAAGCAATAGTGCATATAGTTTAAAAGTTAACTGAAGCCCCATGTCCAAGCCCCAATATACGTACACATACGTTCATGACATAGGTGAATATACGTACTCATAGCTACACATATGTGAATATACGTACACATACGTGAATATACGTGTACATACGTACACATACGTGAATATATGTACACATACGTGAATATATGTACACATACGTGGATATACGTGAATATACGTACACATGTGAATATACGTATGCATAC
>OMNO01055467.1:0-10172 GCA_900303215.1 Trachyrincus scabrus
AGGAAGGTTGTGTCGAAGGTTGTGTTGGTGGCTGAAATTCTCACACAGATGTCTTTCCCACTGTCTCTCACACACACACACACACACACACACACACACACAGTAAAGTTACAGTAAACTTACACATAGTACGTGTAGGGCCACAGCTCCCTCTGTCCGCTCTCTGTTAGTGAACAGGTCTGTAGGGAACTCATGGAGAGCTGAAAGACAAAGAGACATCCGGTTATGAAAACGTGTGTGTGTGTGTGCGTGTGTATGTGTGCGCGTCCGTGTGTGTGTGTGTGTGCGTGTCCGTCTATGTGTTTGTGTGTGTACATGTGGAACACTGTACTGTGTGACGCTGTGTGTCTTTGTGACACATGAGTGTGTGAGGGTAAGCATGGCATCCGTGTGTTTACTGGCACAATGGAGGTGTCTGTTAATGGCTGGCAGAGAGGACTTGGAATCACATAGGCCCCCGAAGTATATGTGTGTGTGTGTGTGTGTGTGTGTGTGTGTGTGTGTGCGCGTGTGTGACAGTCCAAGTGTCCAAGGACCGTGCGTGGGTGTGTTCGCCCCTCATCTAAAGTCAACCAGAGAATACAGAAATGGAACAACGGTGAGTAGCAGAGAACAAAGCAAGGGCAAAAGAGAGAGAGAGAGAGAGAGAGAGAGATAGAAGAAGAGAGAAAGAAAGCGAGAGAGAGAGAGAGAAAGAGAGCGAGAGGGCAAGGGAGACAACTTGTAAAAATAGGGCAAATGGTGTTAAGAACAGTAGTGGGTCAATATACATTTGCAAAAAATGCTTTAGTTATGTCTGACATGAACGCAAAAGTAGCGGGGAGATCTGGGTGCAGGCAACATGGAGGAAAGGTAAACATTATGAATTTGCATATACTACCCACATACTACAACACTCGCGTGATGACGCATCAAACACCACTCTCACCTTGGCGGTACATCTTTCTTCTTGCGGCAAATAGCAGACAGGGTTTTCTGCAGGCTCTCTGCCTACATGCTCGACTGTGTTCTGCTCCAGATAATCATCTATCACCTCATTATGCCTGTCATAGAGACACATTCCATTTGAACTTCAGCTGGTTGAACCTCGTGTCAGCTGACTTATAGTTGGATGAGAGACGCGTCGCCGCTTCATTGCTCCAGGGTAATTGCACACAATTCATATCTCCCTCCAATGTCCTTTACTGTCCCGTTGAAGAATTGCAAAGCTTCTTCCTCCTCTGTTTTTCTGCTTCCTGTTTGATTCCCAAGGACTCCCAGAAAGAGCGTAGCTGTTCAGAGAGCATTGTTCCTCTCCGATGCTTACATGCACGACTCCTATCTGGGGTGTCTCTGTGGTCACATTGAGTCTTGCCATTGCAAAATTGCTGCATTGTGCAATGCACAACACATTTATATTGATAAGCTGAAAAATACATTTGTTGGTGTGAAACGGCCATACACCGCCATGCAGGATGTTTATTTGTAGCAGGAAACTGTAAAAACTAAATTGTACATTTCCTTGTTTTGAACACATTCGACGTTGGTCAGATTAGCCGTATAAAACTTCTCACTTGGATTTCACAGTCGTCATGAAGCTTCCGCAGTGAGACTATATTGTTAGACCTACGGACAGGGATGAGGTTTAGCAGCTTGTTCGTATGGGCATTTATCACTAAATCCTCACGGCCAAATCGGTTCGTAAGTAACTCGGATACGATTTGAGATAATTAAATGTATCGGCTTTGCTTAAATCAGTGTTCCTACGTACTGCAATGTCATACTGACTCCAGAACGTTTGCCAGGCACTGATGTCACCAGAGAACTTGTTCATGATCCATTTGGGTAGCGTAGAGCGCCCTGAACGCCCTGGAGACTCAGCCTCGTAAGCATTTCTCATAAATGATCTCTGGTTTTGCGCAAACTGATTTCGTCCATGTAATCTAAAGCAGATCTTCTTCTTCAGTTAGTGATTCAATTTCCCGATTCGAGTCAACTAATGTGCCACAGACACCCTGAGGAAGGCAGAATGCAGAGACGCGTTGATGTACTAATTCTTTAATGTAACAGCCCATTAAAGTGCCTGGACCTGGATTCATTATAGTCACCTTTCTCTAACATCTTTTCTTTTTCAGACAACAGATCCCAGTCTTGGAACAGTCTTCCACTCTTTTAACATCCGCCAAAATACTATCAATCTTCGTCTTGGCGATTGAAGTTCGTATCGTACCTCTTTTCTTTTTGAGTTTTCTTCCTTCTTTGAGAATTCTGCAGAATTCCCAGGTTTGGGCACCGATTTGTGGTGTGAATTGAAAGGAGACGCAGGAGTGAAGTGGCTTTGCTTTGTTGGAAATGTAATTCCTGTTGTTAACAATTCTATTTAAAAAAAAAAGGTCATTAAAAAATGGCGATATACGTGGGCTAACTGCTGTGTGCTGCCACCACACTGACTCTGGAACTGACGTGGAACTACGTCAGCAGATCCCACTGTGAAGACATAGTGTGGAGCTGTCCGCGGAGCCGTGGTGCTGAACTGGTATTGTACAGGTGGACAGGTGAGGGTGCTGTCCGTGCTATCACGGTGCTGAGAAGAGTCATTATTTCATTTTTCATTCTTAGTATTTATTTTCTCGATTTCGAATTTAGTCATATCTATATCTTCTATTTTTAGATTAGAATGACGATTCTTGAATTTGTGAATTGATTCGTGAATAGATTTTTTCATTACACCCCTAGTGCTGAAGTTTGCCAATGTCTCCAGCAACGGGGGTGATGCCTACAACCCTGAAACCGGCATCTTTACCTGCCCTCTGGATGGCCTTTATCACTACATGGTACACATGTCTGTGTATGGACCGGCCCAAGGCGCCATATGTAAGAATGGTGAGACTGTAGTGTCACTGTACCACACCAGTCTGCCTAATACATGTAGCGAAGCCCATGACCAGGTTTGGGTTTCTACATTAGATAAACATGACGAGGTCTGGGGTTCTACATGGGGCCCTGGTCGAAATGACTTCTTTACCAGTCTTGACAGCATTTTTGTTGAGTTCATTTAGGATCATAATAATAATTTTTCTTGGGTGCATTGAATAATGTGGAGTGTGTGTGTGGTTGGTGGCTGGTTTAAGCAGCCTCACCTGACCCGAGTCAGACTGAGTAGACTCTGGGGCTGGGAGAGGCTGCACACCTGTGGTGCATCAGAGTAATCAAGGCCCACAGGTTAAACCAGCCACCAGCACACACACTCAGGGAGAGAGTGCGGACATGTCCGCATGGAACGCCTGCTCTGGCTGTAACGTCTTGCCAACTCTCCAATAAACTGGTGTACAACATTCTACCTGTGTCTTGTGAGTCAGAGGAGCCCAGAGAAGCCACCTAGGTGCCGTGTGGCAGGGTTTCCTGCTACAAATACACATCCTGCATGGCAGTGTAAGGCCGTTTCACGTTTCAACACATGTATTTTTCAGCTGATCAATATAAATGTGTTGTGCATTGTGCAATGCATTGCTCCATTGCACAATGCAGCAATTTTGCAATGGCATGAATCGGCCCCCGTGCCTATGAACCGTTCGCGTGGTCCATGATCACGTCTTTTCTTGGTTGCCGCAGTTATCATCATGACCTCTATCTATAGCATATTGAATAAGAGATAAAGAGATTTAATTATCTACATTGTGCAAAACATTATTCATATAGACTCGCATTTTATTCCAACAGGAGAAAGTTCTCATCAGCTGCTGTCAGAAGTCTTTAAAGATGGACCCAGGCCACGGAGACAACAGTGAGGGCAGTGCAGAACGCAGTGCTAATGCCAGTCATGGTAAGTTGCAGTTGTTTATCATGTAATGGTGTCTTAACGTCATAGTTCTCAAATCTTTTTACAAGCCTCAATGTTTCCAATATGGTATCGTCCCTACATTGAAGATGGCCTATTTGTAACGGATTATGGAAATTATGTTATGGCAAGGTCTAATTTAAATATTGTAAAGTGCTCACTTTCATCATTGTAATGTGCTAATTATTTCAGTGTCTGCTTTATTTTCAGCTTTCACAATATTTCCATATTCTAATTGATACATTTACCCAGGAGCTTTGATTCATGTCAGCACTATATTTGCTTTGTAGATGAATACCATTTTAGGTTCTGCACATATGTCTGTAGGCCTACCTTTTAGGATAACATTGTAGCTTATTCGTTTTGACACTTTTGTTTTACCCCTGGTTTTGTAACTCCTTTAAGCAACGAAGCGAAGCTAAGCAACCCAAAAAAGAAATATATATATATATATATATATATATATATATGTGTTAACGTTAAAATAAGGAAATAATCTTAAATACCTCTTACCAAGTAGACCTCACTACACATTTTCAGATTTGTTAGCCATTTATCTCGCTGTTTTTTTTATTGTTTTTTGCATTTGTCACCTTTGTGCTGAAGATTTTTTGGAACGCAATAAAAACTCTTGTTTTTCTCTCGGTTTCACCGATTTGAACAACAACAACCATCTGCATTTTGTCTGTTCTCAAGAAGAGTAGTCGTGTATATCCAGTGTGTGTATATCCAGTGAACACTTCCTGCCCTCCATCTCATGTTCGTTCCACTGGTGACGTCATCTGCAAACAACCTATTCAAGAGATATGGGATGTATTCTTTACAACAAGTGGCCATCTTGCATTGGCCCTTACGGCCACTAGAAGGGTTTTTCAGCTTGCTGGTGGATTTGGGATCTCGTGGGCCATACCTATGGTCAAAATATCAAAAATGTGTCCGGAATTGAACGATTCTAGTGTCATATGAGGTTAGCCTCTATCACTACCGGGCATGAGGAGGCAGGGAGAGCAGAGGAGAGAAAGAAAGGGGTGTGGAATTGAAAGAGAGAGAGAGAGAGAGAGAGAGGGAGAGGGAGAGGGAGAGGGAGAGGGAGAGAGAGAGATAAATAAATTGTGTGAAAAAATACAAAAATGAAAAAAAGTGTTACATTTAGAATGTGACGTTTGGAACTTCACCCCCATCACCTTAGTTCCCTCTCTCTGTCTGTCTCTGCCTTTCCAACTCCACTCCAGCAGCAAAAAGATGTCCCCAGTATCCAGGACTTGTACTTGTATTCGTATCTGGTAAACATCTCCCCAACTCACCCGGTGCACCAATCACAGAGCTGCACCCTATTGCCAGCAACTGCTTGCACTTGGTCTGGATCACCGTCAGAAACATTCTGAATCTGTTGGCCAACTAAACTACATAAATGAGTTGTTTGTAGATTGAAAAGAAAGAGTGGGACCAACATTGCAAGATTGTTTTACTTAATTAAAAGTTATTGAAAAATAGCTTTTCTTATTCTGGATGGTGGAAGAGCTCCAGTGAGTTGATGTCCAGATCTTTCTAGTCTGGGGTTGTGTTCTCCTAGTAGTCCTCACTGCTCTGTGGTGGAGATCCAGACAAACAGGGACTATTCATGCTAAGCACCCCCAAAATAGTTCACCCTGCCTGGATCCAAGTCACCATCAAGACCTATACTACCCCTGCAGCCAGGCCTGGGGGTAGTAACAAGGTATTTTACTTTTATTTAAGAGGTGGAAAGTAAAACCATTTGCATTATATTGAAGATAAATGTTCTACAAACTAATTGTATGAGAACAAAGGTATTATATAACATTTCAGTAGAAGATAAAAACAATGTTAGCGTAGCATAGCATCAATCATAGAACTACAGTAGACCTTCCACTCACGACTTCTCTACATCCATAGTGTAAAGGGATAGATTTACAGTTTGTAACAGTACCACTTATGCTCTGGAGGATAAAGCTATCCAGGCCAGGTGTTCATTGATTATTTATTATGTTTACTTACCAGTTAGTTTCCATTTTTGCTTCGGGTAAATGATTGGGGTAAAAAAAGGCATGTATATAAAAAATGCATATACATATCTCTACCCAAATTTCAACAAATCATGTTAGCACAATGGTGAGTAAGCCCCAGTTTTAAAAACAGACACTACTTTCTTTTCTCACAGTTTTGTGTTCTCCACCGCCTATTTGTGCTCACACAGCTGACCTATTTGCTTCCATCTGCTGACGTTTGACTGAACGCGGTCCTCCGTCACACTTTGTTCTACGGCTTCAACATCCTAAACACACGGCACGATGCAGGGCAGACTGTAATAAATAATAAATACATAAATAAATAAATAGAGGAATCACAGCGGTGGAATGAATGGACATCTCTCACCACTGCAGCTGGATGCGTTTAACATTTGCTGTCAGCACGAGCAAACTGCAGAGCGAAACCAGCCAAGGTGCCTGCTGTCCAATGTATAAACAGAACAGAACAACGTCTCTGTCCCAAGACAGACGACGCCTATTATCTCTTCTGTTCTGTGAATGTGTTCAACTGCTTCTCAGAGTACAGCCAATATGCTGGGCTCCATTCCAAATAATTTTTGAAGTTTTCATCTTAGCCTCCTAACCAGTCTATTTCCTGCATTTGTTGGTAGATGAAGAACTGAATAATTGTACAAAACAAAATTTTAACGGAACTGTATGTCTTCAGTCAGCCTGATAAAATAAAAACAACTTCAACAAGTTCCAAGAAGTGTTCAACTAATTCATATAATTTCTAATGAGAGCGACAAGCACACACGACAACAAACCTTCATTCAAAACAAGCATACTTTCCAAAAAGCCACTTGAAATCAATCATCCAATTTAAATGCGACCCTTTAAAAGACTCCCATAAAAACCATATCCAAAATCCTCATAATTCCACGTACACTGTCTGTGCAAATGTCAGGAGCACAAGCATAAAATACTTTGCCATATGGTGGCCGTTATCGTTCTCCGATGACAACTCATAACTGTAGCAGTAGACCCTGCTACACGCCACTAAAGTGGCTTCTCTGGGCTCCTCCGACCCCAAGACACAGGCAGTTGTTGAGTTAACCGGTTTATTGCAGAGTTGGAAATGGTTTGCAGGCAGAGCAGGTGGTTAACTGCTGACATGTTAGCGCTCTCCTTGAGTGTGTGTGGTGACGGCTGGTTTAACCTGTGGGCCTTGATCAGTCTCATGCACCACAAGGTGTGCAGCCTCACCCGGCCCCAGAGTCTAAACAGCCTGACTCGGGACAATGTCCACAATGACAAACAGTATTAGCTAACAAAATGTGAGCAGGCATAAGAAGTGGACAGGGGTGGGTGGCTGCAGTCAAATTCAACGGTAGGCCTACTCTACGTGAACACGAGGAGGAGGGGAAAAGGGGTCGACAGCTGATCCCAGTCGGGAGTGTGCGTAGCGTGGTGATAGAGATAAGAGGACGACTGCACATTTGCTTGCTGAGTTAACAACCAATGGGGCTCTGTATTGTCCAGGTTGATGCCCATGCACCGCACCACAGGGAGACACGGGCAGCAGCAGATGTGCCCATGCAGGCTGCTGCGGCCTGGAGCAGCCCATGGCAACAATCACGCACGCACACACGCACACGCACACACACACACACGCACACACACTCCAAACACCTGCCTCCCTGTAACGCTACCGCACGGCGAATATGCTCTCAGCTGCCGAGTGAAACTGTAGTGATACTGAGTCCTGGGTACGTTTTCATGGTAAGAGGGAATTGTACAAACGCTTTTGATCCTACGTATTATGAAATTAAATGACATTTAATTAAATAAAATGTGATTCAATTCAATTCAACTCCACCATAACATCATAGGGCCTACTCACACGGGCCACTGCTCCTCCATCTGGTAAACATCTCCCCAACTCACCCGGTGCACCAGTCACAGAGCTGCACCCTACTGCCAGCAAGTGGTTGTACTTGGTCTGGATCACCATCAGAAACATTCTGAATCTGTTGGCCAACTAAACTACATAAGACTTGCTGTTTGTAGATGTCTGATATAAACAAAAGAGTGGGACCAACATTGCAAGATTGTTTTACTTAATTAAAAGTTATTGAAAAATAGCTTTTCTTATTCTGGATGGTGGAAGAGCTCCAGTGAGGTGTAATGATGTCCAGATCTTTCTAGTCTGGGGTTGTGTTCTCCTAGTAGTCATCAATGCTCTGTGGTGGAGATCCAGACAAACAGGGCCTAATCATGCTAAACACCCCCAAAATAGTTCACCCTGCCTGGATCCAAGTCACCATCAAGACCTATACTACCCCTGCAGCCAGGCCTGGGGGTAGTAACAAGGTATTTTACTTTTATTTAAGAGGTGGAAGGAAAAAACATTGGCATTTGCAAGAGAGATGTTGTACAAACTATTTGGGTTAGGGTTACATTAAACAAATGTAGCCTAGTGTATAACATTTCATGTCATACACACCTAAAGGATTTAGACTGTACCCGGGGACCACTAAAGAAGATTCAGCCCCGATGTCAGGGACATCGCTGGACTCTCTGCTATAGACCAATCAACTGCATACCAACATTGACAATGTGCACACACGCTGGTTGCAAAAGAACCCGATGGCTCATAAGACGCAACGGAAAAGAAGAAAACTAGCCAGGATAGGCACGTTTATGCTGCCAAACTGACATTAGAGAATGGGGTATCATTAACAGACCCCTGTGAGTGGCTGAAGGACCCCACCAAATGGCCATGCCTACAATGGCCAGATATTTATACCTATTTGAATGACACAAAATCAAATCACTTGATGCGTTTGACTTTGTGCTTTGTGGACAAGAAATGGATTCCATGACTACCAGATAGAAGGCTTTATAGCACTGAAGACGGTACTTTCTGCAAGCGCCGTGCACGGGCATGCCTGCGTGATGTCCGCGTGCCATGGTCTGATGAGGGGTCTATACTTGTATGAAGCTTCAGACCTGTTTATTAGACCTGTTATTTTTTTCCCCTGGAAAATATTTAGATCAGAAAATACAAAAACATAAATCCACATAAATCCTACTCACTGTTAACAGTCCCACTCAACAGCATTGATAAATATGTGCAGGAACACGCAACAATACGACTTCTCAATTTCAGCTGTCAAACAGTCACTCAAAGAGTAAAAAAAAGAAAAAGCAGCAGAAAGCAGTATCGAGATGCCTGATCATTTCAGCTGCATAACAGGCTCACGTCTTATTATATAACCACTCTCTTTGAAAGGGTGAGTCACCCTCTCCTTAATTATTACATTATATGACAAGCTGCGACAGGAGACTGTCACACATGGGGACTACAGAATAACACCTTTTATAACCAATGATATGGTTCTAGAGGTGTGTGCTTAAAGGTTAGCCTTATATACGTTTGCATGTAACAAGACAAGCACTCGTAAGAATAGAATGTATATCAGCTCCCGAAATAACATTAATAACAATGTATTTTGTGATCAATGATACGGTTGTGTGGCTGTGTGCTTAAAAGTTTACCGTTATGAAAGTTCACACAATTACGCATAACGAGACAAGCGCAGATAGATATGTTTTCATTTAAATACAGTGGATCAGCTCCAGAGAAAACATTCATTACAGCGAATGGATACGCGAATAAATCGATTTGACCCATACCATAGAAAGATAGAAGAGAGTTCATGTGCAAACCTCCACACAGATAAGACACACAGACACACCCTTTAACTCGCCCATACAAAAAACAATGAGTATACCCTACACTAGTGTGTGTACATATAAACCATGCATCCACCTTGCCAACGCTAATACATCCTCGCCAACAAGCTTCCAAACTCACTTCCTCCCACGGTTAACTGTGTACACGGTGACTGCTCACTTGAATCACTTTCATTCATGTTTCCACTGCTACGTGCGCACGTCTCACACAGTCAGTGAATGGGTGAGGGAGTGTGCTAGTGATTGCAAAGGATGAATGCATGTGACTCTGAGTGAGTGAGTGAGTGAGTAGGTGGGTGAGCAAGCCAATGAGTGAGTGAGTGTTATTATATGAGTGAGTGAGTGTTATTACACAGGATGAGATGCATGAGTGAATGAGAGTGAATGTGTGATTGGGTGAGTGTGTGTGTGTGTGTGTGAGAGAGTGAGTGAGTGATGATATGAAGATATTACACAACATGAGCGCATGAGTGAGTGCATAATTGAGTGAGTGATTGCGTATGTGTGTGTGTGTGTGTTTGTGGAATGAGTGAGTGAGTGAGTGAGTGTGAATGGGTGAGTGTGTGTGTGAGTGAGTGTGAATGTGTGTGTGTGTGAGTGACTTAGTG
>OMNO01055468.1:0-14347 GCA_900303215.1 Trachyrincus scabrus
CCGTTCACTGACATTCCACCCCAAATCATGACACTCGGGGGTGTTTCATCGTTTGTACGGTGTACCGCTCTTCAAATCTTTTTCCAGCAGGTCTACGGACATATCGCTTGCGTGTGTTGAACTGCTGTATGGTGGACTTGTCCGAAAAAACACATGTTGCCACTGCTGAATCGTCCAATTCAATTTCTTGGCGAAGGCCAGACGCTTAGTTTTCATGGCTAGTGTTAGATGTGTTTTTTTCACCGGTTTGCAGGATTTCAAGCTGAAATCATCAGCCAATCGTCGACTTATGGTTCTCCGACTGACGTCCGTACCTTTTGCTAGCAATGCTGCCCGTATCTTAAGTGCAGAACTCATTGGAGACCGGACTGCTATCCTCCTAATGGCGTGGTCGTCCTGGGGTGTGGTTTTTCGTGGACGCCCAGACCTCTTGGCATCTGAATAAGTCCCTGTATTCAGAAATTTCACGACTGCATTGTGAACTGCAGTCTTGCTACACATTACACATTCCCTAATAACTTGTTCAGAATACCCTTCCTTGTGAAGAATCATGATTTGAGCATGCTGAACCTCAGAAAGTGAAGATTATTTGCCCATTTTTGCGGGTTTTCAAAAACAGCACAAAATGGTAAAAGTAGGCCTAACAAGGTGTTTACTGCTTGATGGTCAGATAAAAAGTGACTAAAACAGAATAGAATTATGCAAGAATGATGCAAGAATGATGCAATAAGTTTAATTCCTAATGCAATCATTGGGTTCAGGAGAAAATAAATCATTTTCTGCAAGGTGGTCCTAAACTTTTGGCCACCACTGTAAGAAGAAAAAGCCGGAAACGGTTCTACTATGTGGACTAAAACAAACTTAAATGAGACTAAAAACAATAGGTCTTTGTGTCTAACGTTAGACATTTAAAATGAAATAACTAATCGAAAAATTAAGGTTGACGCATTCATTAGAAGGACAATATCAGTCATGAGAAGCAGGGATGTGTGTTTACAATGAGTCTAACATGGAGTTCGATGTTGAATGGGCTTCTATAAATATTGAAGCAAGCAACCTAAAAACTGTCTCAGGTGCACACAAAAGCCCAGGTAGGTGTGAAAATGACCCCAGAAGTGTTTTAAAGTGAAATTCTCCTTTAATTCCACAACCACACAACATTACACTAATGCACATAGAACAGGCTATGAAGTCACATTACTGAGCAAATTGAAATGTACATTTGATATGCTTGCTACCTGTAAACCCTGCAACACTAATGTTTAACTTGTATGATGTGTGCAGAATTGATTGTGACTTGGTTTGATACACAGAGGACTGCTACTCCAGACTGACTGACATGGATTGTAGAGCAAGAGATGTGTTGTTACAGACATTGCATTAACTACTATCTATTAGTTACATAGATATAGGTGACGTTGATATACTGTGGCAACATAGAGTTCAACGACAACCATCCAACATAGTGCTATAATTAGAAAATTAGCTTTTAGCTTAGGTTGTTAGTTAAAATTTGCTTATTAGCTTCTGAATTGGCTAAATGTTAAGATCACATAGATGCCTCCCATGGGTAATGCATTAGCAGACTATGCTGCTAAACAGCTGCATTTAACCCTTCCATGATGGTTCTACAAGGCCCAGTGCAACCTGACTAGTACCAGCACCCTCACTTGATGATGTCGCTATGCTGCAGAATAGTGCTTACACTTGTGAGAAGGCAGCTTAGTCTAAGATCAGCTCTGCACCCTCGGAGTCTAGCTTGTGATTCCACCCTGATGGTAAGTTAGTAGCCCCTCGTTCTTTCCTTCATGCTCTGTGCCGGTTGGCACACGACCCTTCACATGTAGGAAAAGGGAGGATAAACCATGCCGTTCAGTCATAATGGTTTGCACCAGGACTCACTGCTGCAATGGGCAGCATAGTAATAAATGTTTGATATGTGCTCAACATACAACAGGTAAGATAAAACAACACACACTCATCACTTTCCTCCATCAGGATCTTTGTAAATATGTGAATACAGTTAGATACAGTTCAATGCATGTGATATATGATAGTTATGGCTACATTATGCACGGTACACAGATGTTCAGTTATATGCATGGGTGTTGATTTATTATAGGTTGCATGAAGTACTGCATGTTGCATGCTGTTAGAAACACCATATATAAAATAGATAACTTTTGAACCTTACTATCTGAGCCTTACTATCTGTCTTTCTTCTTTGTCCCTCTCTCTTTCTTTCTTTGTTATTTTTCTATCTGTTCTTCTTTCTTCCAGATGCTAATAACCAGAATGGGGGGAAATGCTGATAACCAAGATGGCCCAAAGACCAAGTGTTGGAGAGCCTGACAGCAGGAACTCCTGCTGACCCCCTGCAGAATCCATCAGAAAGACCAAATGGGCCAGGAAGATCAGACCTAGAAGAGACCAGGAGACCCAACTGAACACACTAACTCACTGCAGCCCAAACTAGGGCTGAACGATATGCCCTAGACCAAAACCCACTTCAGACTCAACAAAGTCTGAAGAGTCAGACCCCACTTGTTCTATGGATTACCCCTAATGGATGAACCGTTCCACATTTAAAAGATATGTGCCACCAAAATCACTACAGGATGGAAGTAGTGTGCCAGAAGACTCATTCCCCAATACCACACAACATCCCATGTCATCAGAGCCATATGACATTGTCACCTACAACCTGGATCTCTACGTCAATGGTCTGAGGAAATCTCACCTTCAAAACACCAGACACCATAGTTCTTGTGGTGTTACCAAACCAGACACCATAGTCCCTGTGGTGTTACCAAACTGGAGAAGAAGCCCATCCCTATAAGGACTCTCTACTCCTACAAAGATGCTCAACCATGCTCCCAGCTATCTTCCTCACACACTCTCTCTCATATTCTCTTTCTCTTTCACACGCACACGCACACACACACACTCACACACACACACACACAACTAATTTGAATTATATGTATTTATTTACCATTTTTTTCATTTTCTCAAAGTCTTTAACAATTCCAACTCTGTTCCCATATGTCATACGTATATGACACAAAGTTTCTCCCTTTTTCCTCTATTCGGTTTTATAATGGTTTTAGGGAGTTCTTCTTGGTATGTTATTAAATCTTAACATTGAAACTCAGAAAGGTAACCATCTAATTTACTCTCTGTAGGAGGAACTGTCATGGAAAATATGAACTACACACCACATAAAACATATGAGCTTCTATACAATATAGTTAATTAAATAAGCCTTTGTATAAAGTCTCTTTGCACCTCTACTGACACTGTAACCACGAGACCTAACACTACAGCCATGCCATATGGAAATAACTTGCCACTAGGGGTGTATGAAAAATCGATTCACATAAGAATCGCGATTCTTATCATCTATGATTCTGAATTTGAATCTGAATCACAACTTCCAAAAATCGAATTAAAAAAAAAAGGTTTGTCTTAGGTTTGCCTTTGTGTATTTACATTATTGTTCAGTTGATCAAACCTTTTCAAATATTAAAACTATATAATCTTATACACACTTGTACACTACTCTGCTTTCATGCCATAATTTCCCACAAGCAAAGCAACTAGGGGTGTGAAAAAAGTTTCAAATGTCAACTTTTTTCAAGTATATGTAGCTGCAGACCAGAGACTTCGGGATTACACGATCAATGAGCGGGATTACTGTCAATCACTTTTTGGTCGGACCATTCAGAAGCCTTGAATGACGTGGCATTCAAATATTAACCCGACCAATCACAGTCTAGAATCAACTGTTAATCACTTTTTAACCCGGCGAATTGTTTCACACAGGAGGCGAGTTTATGAAGTCATTCCTACGCATGGATGTGTATACCCATGTCTAGAGCTGGCAGGGTCTGCCAATATTTAAACCGGAAAATGGCATACTCTTCCTTTAAGGTTTTTCTTAAGAATTTCTTCCATTTTTATTTAGAAAATGCATTAAGGTTTCGGGATTGGTCGGGTTAATATTCGACTGACTGACGTCATTCAAGCCGTCGTCATTCAAACCTTCTGATTGGTCAGACGCAGCGATGTATAGGCTACTTGGCACAAACGGGTCAAAAATGAATTGAACGGTTGTCCAACTCGTAATTACAGGTGAGAAATTCCGGTATCATTTCAGAGCTCCGGTTTGTTCGACTTGGGTTGTGGTCGAATAGTCTTTTTTGCTTTGCTTTTTGCTTTTTTGCTAAATGCTTAGGAAAGGTGCTTCAATGCTTCCTATCTTATATCCTTTAGCATAGGGTACACTGGACCATCCCTTATGAAAGGAAAGGAGATAATGTCGTCCCACAATTCCTTGCGGCAGCAACATTTAAAGCAACGCACCATTCGGCCATTCACAAAAACAAACTATCAACATGACCGACAAGGGATGCAGGTCATCATGTAAACAATCATACTAATTGGGATTCATGTAGATAAATATCAGTGGACAGGAGGTGTGAAAACCATTTAATTTAACTTTTGTGACTGATAGCCTATATTCCTTTTTAAATTTAAATTCCAACCTTGGTAATGATGTAATATTTAGGTTGTCCATGTTTATAAAGCCTGTACGAACCAACGCGGTAAGAACGCACAGGGCGAAGTATCTAAGATGCGCTTTTAGTAGTCCATTTTCTGAACATTGTTTCACCACCACGCAGACCCACGTCCATAAACCCACCGTCGCATAATGACGTAGTCTAGTCAGATTCTCTTAGCACCGCGGTTGTCTTTTCCTAAGTCCTTATAAATTCTCCTTCACATCATTCCTTGACCTCATGACGTTTTCCATAAAGGTCAAGGAAAAGTGGTTAGGAAAAGACATAGGACGTATTTTTTTTACTATTTGACCATAACCTTGACGTCAGTGACAACATCAAACATGGCGGCCTTCATAGTTAGTAAGAATGAAATAATTCAAAAAGTGTTTGTTGACATTTTAACACATCATTTGATGTTTAATCATGCAATGTGTTTGTATTGTTTATATTTCGCTCTGATTATAGCAATATGTGGAATTTAACAGCTATTTTACTGATTAAATTAGCTAGCAAGTGTTAGCATTAATTGCTGCTGCATATATTTTTGTATTCAGCAAAGAGCCATAATATGTCGAACTCCCCCACTCATTACTACAAACACAATAACTAACATTCCAATGCTCCTATGCTTCCAAAATGGAGGCGGTCATTGCAATGTGATGTCGCAATGTACAAAGCTCTATTATGTCCCACATTTTGTTTACGTGTGTTGCCCTGGGAACGAGGCTAAGACGGGGCTGGCTCAGAGTAGGTAGGTGATAGGACGATTTGGGAAGAGAGGGGTGGGTCACTTTTTCACACACACACACACACACACACACACACACACACCTTTGATGGAGAGTGTTTGAGAAGATGTGCTTGGACTTCTGTTGAATGTAAATAACATGATCACTTGTTGCTTGATTTATTTATGTCAGGCCATTTCTGTTGAATGTTAACATGATCAGTTGTCATGAGATTGATTGATTTATGGCTGAGGCCATTTATTTAGATTAACTTGAACAATATGAACAATATGAAATTAATAACGTTTTTTACATGTTCAATAATAAAAGGTTCAATGTCTTTCAATCTGCCACATTAATGAAATCAGTTTTCAATTATGTTTGAATTATATTTGTTTGAATTATATTGTGTGTTTGATAAACTAATTGTAAATAAACACTCTTTATGCACAGTATTGAGGGTATTTAGTGTTGTTTTGTATGTTCACATGTAAGTGCAATAATTACTTCAATAATTATGTCAGACCCACACTCACAGTCCTGTCATTGTTAGTGTTAACTACTAAATGGCCAAGTGCAATGGCTGGACATTTATACATATCTTGTTGACACACCCAGTGTGTATATTAAAAAGAAACTAAAAGCAATACAAGTCGCTAGATGCATATAATTATATGCTGTGTGGCAATGTTCAAGATATAGGATTCCATGACTTGGAAGATGTTTGTGTGCTACGGACCAAAGTATTGCCTAGCCAGTGGAAAGGACAAAAGACAGAATTATACAATACATGGACTACGATTAATAAATCTGACAGCTGCCCCTACATGGCTGGGTATGGTAACTCTTCTTTAACTATCAACGCAATGTGTAATGGATGAGATGTAAAATTGTCAAGTGCAATCTTATATATAATTATGTTATTGCCATTATATTTACAAGTGAATTGGAATTCATATGTACTCTATGAATTGCATAATACTTATAACTATTTACCTTTCAATAGACTATATTAGCTTACTGTTGTTTAATAGGTCCAATGTTTTGAATCTATACGTAATAGTCTCATAATTGTTTTTTCAATGTTTTCTCAGCATTCAGCTTTACCATATAAATGTGATTAAAATAGTTGTCTTTAAAGAAAACAATATGACTGCATTTTTTTTTGTAGTTAAGTTGATTTTTTTCTGCAATGCAAAAACAATGTCTGCATCACAAAAAGATAGACTCCTGAGTAGCATGATGACTTTATTTTCTTTATAGAGGTCACAGATGACGATCTGAGGGAGTTGAGAGGCCTTGCACCCAAAGCAGTGGTGCTTGGGTTAGGGTTAGCGATGCTTTCTGCATAGCAGAAAACTTAACCTGAAATGGGTACTGCAGAGACGAGAATGATGAAAAATATGTCCAGTCTGTTATTTTAATGGATTACAGATTTCTCCGTTTAGCATTGAAGGGGTTCTTTGGGGATGGTTGCGATAAAAATTAAGGCAATCTTTTTAGCCACGGCACAAAAATAAATTTTGTCTGTGTTTTGTGTGACTATTCCAACTCTCTCCGTATCTATTTACACCATCTTCTGCCACCAGGCAACTGCTGTGACGTAATCGTGACGTCCACTCCAAATCTACTCATCTATTTGATGATTTGAAAAATGTTCCAAAACTGTGTAGGCTATATCGGTTTTTGGCGGCCATATTGATTTTTTATTAACTGAAATGCTTTTTCAAGCAACCATAGTGGCCAAAGCTCATATACATGCATTCATTTTATCATTCTATTTCTGCTTATGTCACACAAAAAAGTAAAACAAACAAAAACACCCAGCTCATTAAATGAATCCCTGAAGCACCGTAGCCTACCGCATAAACCTCTTCTTCTTGGACGAGTTCTCCAGTACAAACTCTTTAGATCTTCCTTTCTTCCCCTCCAGGATTATCCAGACGTTCTCTTTGGTCTCTGCATCGTCTGTGTCCGCCGTGGTAATACAAATCTCATATTCTGTAAGAATGAAAAAAAAACAAGGTGTAACTCCTCCCCTTGCAGTTGTTGGTTTCTGGCCCAGGCTCTGTGTTGTCTCCCCCGAGAAGTTCAGCTTTAACATAGTAAGAGTGCTGGACCCGAGCTTATCATATATGTGAAGATAACATACATAAAGGCCAACAAAGCAGAAGACTCACACACAATGTCACCGATCTATTGTCTAATGTCACCGGTTGCTAACTTATTGGTAACTTATTGCACTCTTACCTTAACACTAGTTATGCTCTCAGTTGCTTGTTTAGGAAATGCACTTACGATTTCTGGTGACTAGTAGTTTTCTTGCCTACCTATGTTGAATGCACTTATTGGAAGTCGCTTTGGATAAAAGCATCTGCTAAATAACTGTAATGTAATGTAATGTAATCCATGGCGAGTGGACCCAAACGCGTACACAGAAACGGGGTTGTAAATGATAAAGAGTTTACTGAAGAGGATAAATAAAATAATGGCAGGCAAGGCAGGTGAAGGAGATTGTGGGACAGGCAGGTGGGTAGTTAGGCAGGCTGAGGTTTAGCAACAGGCGGGTAGAGTAGTCAGGCAGGCGGAGGTTCGATAACAGGCTGGTAGAATAGTAGCACAGGCGGAGGTTCGGCAACAAGTGGGTAGAATAACTCTTAAATGTGGCACTCACAAGGAAAAGACAACGATCTGACAAGGGAACATCAGAAAAGCCGGGGTTGCCGAGGGAGGAATGAGCTAGATTGACGGCAGGTGTGTAGACAGGGAGAGGAAGAGGCAACGACACTGGACACCACTAGGAGGCAGAAGTGGACAGCGTATCCAGAGAGGTAGCAGGGGTGGATGTAACACACAAGACATGATCAAGATTTCGTCAATTGACATGACATGACCATAACATGATGTCATGTCGTCATGGTCTTACTCGTCTTCTCGTTGAAGTCCAGTATGTCGTTGTTGGCGCAGGGCAACTCCCTCATGATCTGCCCGTCGTCCTCGTTCTTGGCTAGCCAGCGGTCACAGGGGAAGCGGAACGTCTTGTCCATCACTTCGTCCTTCACGTCAATGTACTCGATGTGCCAGCCGGGAGCCGGACCTGTGGCCGTGGTGAATATAAGGAAAAAGTATTGAAAAAGATTTAGCAATTTTTGTAGGACAATAGAATTAAGATTAAGATGTACTTTATCAATGGGAAATGTGTGTCGCAGCAAAAATACAGGACAGTAATAAGAACTAGAAAAAGTACAATTTCAGAAGAAATTGTGGTGTGCAGCTTACTGAAAATAAAGTTTTTAGGAAGGAAGTGCTGTAGTTTTATGGTGGCTGCTAAGGAGTTATATGTTGCTTCTTGAGTGTTTTGGACGGTTGCTAGGATGTTCGGTTAGTTCTAGCTCAGTTCTAGAAGGTTGCTATGGTTATCTAGGTGGTTTCTATGGTATTGTAGGGGGTTGCTAGGGTGTTCTAGGTGGTTGCTATGGTTATCTAGGTGGTTTCTATGGTTATCTAGGTGGTTGCTAAGGGTATTAAAAGTAAGGTAGTAAGTAAAGTTAGAATTATTGTTGTTGAATAAAGTATGAAAGAGGAGTTGAGTATGGAAGTTTGGGAAAAATATTAATAGTCTAGTGAGAGAATTGTGTTATTTTTTAAACAGCTGTTTAGCAGAGCTGGGGACTTGAGACGAGTCCGACTTGAGTCGCGAAAATGGGGACTTGACTTGGACTCGCCTGTGAGACTTGACTTACTCGAGACTTGGTGCTTTGAGACTCGAGTCTCGTGTCGAACATCTTTTCTTGAGCTAAGTTGAAGAGGTCCTCGGCAGAATAACTTTAAATAACTATTAAAATGAATAAGTGACTATTAAAATGAATCGAAGTCGAACACGTTGAATGAAAGTTGAAGAGAATAGGTTTATTGTGGAGTACAACAACTGAGTAAGTTCATGAAGCTACTGCCTGTCTTACTGAGTGCAGGCTTTTGTACAGTTTTTTCATCACAATCAGGTCAGAAACTTTCAGGTTGGAAATTGTCCCTTTCGCTCCCCGCTTATTACGGATCGCGAATATCTTAATATCCAACATCTTTCTAACTCAGTCCAAAAATTACCCTCCATCAAATGTTCCAAACATTATGACCGCAGACACCGAAGCTGATCGCAACGAGTTCAGCCGTCCATCCCACCTAGTAGTGCTACCGAACCTCATTATTTTTAGGAAACCCTGCTATCATTTAAATGTCAGTGATTGCAGTTTCTCTCTGTTCCCCTACATATTACTTTTGCCTTACTTATTAAAAGAGAAAACTAAACTGAACTATGCTGAATGGATTGAACGAAGGCAAATCCACGTTAAGTCCCATTACTTAAATAAAATGTCTTATTTCCGGACTAACATAATTATCCGTTATCATCATACTCAAACGTGTGACATTCATTTTCAACTGGAAACGTGTTTTATTTTACTGTATGCCTATATCTCTTCAACAGTGTTGGTAACGTGTAACGTGTTAGAAAGTAACCCGTTACTGTAAAGTAATTTTAATTACTTTTTCAAATTAAATAACACAATTACAATTACTGACATTTAAATGGGCTCATTACTCGTTACTTTTGTCTTGGCCCAGTGTTTAATTTGTAAATAAGGAGGTGCCGGAACATAGATCCGGTGGGATCACAGAACGTATGCATGGAACGCATCAAAACCGCAATACCTGCGGTGCTGAAAGTGATCAGGAATGACATAAACAACGCAATGTGCAGCGCACCGATAGAAAATATTGTTGCATCTTACAAATGCCCACTAGCTGTGGGGCTTACAGTAACATGCCAAAATATTACATGCACATATCAAGCACACAACGATGGGACTTACAAGTTTTCATTATTAGCCATACTAATTTCACAGCACAAACGCCCACTTGCTTAGCAGTGGGGCTTACAGTAGCCTACCTGTGCTGCTATTATCGCCACCCTGTTGATCGAAACAACTTTGGCTTACTCTATAAACAGAGCGCACGTAGACTCCGTCTGAACGTAGCGCTCTGCCTATTATTTCACCATTTATCGAACATTGAGTGGAAGATATCTCAGAAAAACGTTCACCACTCACCGATATGACTGCATTTTTGCTTTCTATAATCCAAAGTAGTCCAGGCGGGTAAACAGATTATTTGCAAAAATCTTAAAAATCCTACTAGTGCCGCATAGTGACACGTGACAGAGGCGGCCTAATTACCCAGGAACCTCTTCGCTCAATGCACTCGCTTGTACATCTCCCGACTTTTTAAGGATACATAAAGAACGTGAAATTGCTTGCAAATTGGTCTGTAAATTAAAATATATATTTTTAATTGTATGTCATTATTTTTGGTTTCATACCACGAGAAGCAGTTTAAAACCTAGAGCTCCCGGATCATGTTCCGGCAGGATCCGGCACAAAACTGTGCATTAATAAGAACATTTAAGCAGACATTTAAAAGTAACGCAAAAGTTACTTTCCCTAGTAACTAATTACTTTTGAAAGAAGTAACTAGAAGTAACTAGTAACTAATTACTAGTTAGAGTAGCAGCGGCACGGGTTAAGGCATACAACAGTTTTGAAAATGATTCTAAGCACTGGAATGAAGAGATTGACCACACAACATACTCTGTTCCTCGAAATACTGAATCAAAACCCAAACTAAATCCAGAAGCAAAATTATTCCGGCATCCACTACCACACACTGAAACGCCAGTAAATCAGGAGACAGGTAGCCTAACCCAAGCACTCATCAGCTCACTAAGTATGAATCGTCTGCCTGCCCCAGAGCCAACAACGTTTACTGGTGAACCCTTAAAGTTCATAGACTGGAGGATGTCCTTCATGGCCCTAATAGACAGGCAGCCTCTACCAGCTAGCGAGAAGATGTTTTATCTGAAAAACTACCTTGGTGGAGAAGCGCGCAAAGCCGTGGAGGGATTCTTCTATAGAACCTCAGAAGATGCATATCGAGGGGCTTTGAAAGTCCTACAAGAGAGGTACGGAAACCCCTTTATTGTACAGAGGGCCTTTCGAGACAAGCTAATGAAATGGCCTAAAGTGAGTGCAAATGATCCTCTTGCACTTCGAGAGTTCGCGGACTTCCTACAAGGCTGTGTTGAGGCAATGCCCCACGTCAAGGGATTGGCCATTCTAAATTATTGTGAAGAAAATCACAAGCTGCTTAAAAAATTACCAGAGTGGATTGTGCGTAAATGGAGCAGAGTCGTTTTGAGAGAATTGGACGCATCTGAGAATTACCCAAGCCTTTCATGTTTCACAAAGTTCATCCAAATGGAAGCCCGGATAGCCTGTAACCCCATTGCCTCCCCATTCCTGATCAGTCACAAGCCCATAGAGGAAAGATCGCCTAAGAGAGCGAGAGCACTCAACACAAGTGCTCATAAGAAGAACTCCACCTCAGAGATACAAGAAACGTCGAATTCCAAGCCAAAACCACCTTGTCCTATCTGTAAAGATGAAACACACGGTGTCGCCAACTGCCCCACCTATGCAGCAACAACTATGGAAGACAAGAAGGCTTTCATTCGTGAAAATCATCTGCTTTGGATGTCTGAGAAAGGGACACAGTAGCAAAGATTGCAGAAGTCGACATACCTGTAGCACCTGCAACTGACGTCATCCAACCTGCTTGCATGAAGAGAGAGATAAAAGGCCTGTGGAAGCACCAAAGAAACAATCCACTTCCACGGACAACAATGCAAGCCAGGAGATCCGCGTCACGTCTAACGCAGTGATGCAACGCACTTTTGGCACTTCAAGCATTGTCCCTGTTCTCATGTCATCAACGGAAGAGCCACAGAGGGAGGTCCTCACTTATGCTCTACTCGACACGCAGAGCGACTCAACATTCATCTTGGAAGATCTACTTGAGGAACTAAATGTAGACACTGAACCAGTGCAGTTGAAACTTAGCACAATGACAGCTGTTGACACAGTCATAGCAAGTAAAAGTGTTTGCGGTCTACAGGTTCGAGGGCTACACTCTGAAAAACAGATCCAACTACGTCAAGCCTACACTCGTGACTTCATTCCAGTGTCCTACATTCCAACTAAGAAGACAGCGCTGCAATGGCCTCATCTCAAACACCGAGCAAACAAGCTACCGCCACTGCAAAGCTGTGAAGTGGGATTGTTAATCGGAAATGACTGTCCGTTAGCATTAGCTCCCCTTGAGGTCATCACAGGAGGTGAGAATGATCCCTTTGCACAAAGAACTGAACTCGGCTGGAGCATAGTAGGCTCATCCAACCCACATCTGGATCGACAGGGAAACCAGAGGTTTGTGCATCGGGTTGCAGTGAAAGAAATACCGGCTCCATCAACCACTGATGTGCTGAGGGTCTTAGAATCAGACTTCAATGAGAAGAGGTATGAAGACAAGGACAAATATGTGTCCCAAGATGATGTTCGCTTTGTACAAATTCTTAGCGACAACATCAAGCAGAAGGAAGATGGACACTATGAAATGCCTCTCCCTTTCAAGAGCAGTAGTCCACCTTCGCTGCCCAACAACAAAAGGCTGGCTGCAGTTCGACTGCAGTACCTAAAGAAAAGGTTAAAGGCCAACAAGCAGTATAGTGTCCAGTACAAGGCCTTCATGGATGAAATGATCATCAAAGGAGAAGCCAAGAAGCTGATCACTGAAGCACAAGAGTTGTGCAAAAGAGGAGGTCTACGTCTACACAAATTCAACTCGAATAAAAAGGATGTCCTGGACTCCGTAGACCCATCAGGGAGGGCAGCAACAGGCGAACCTCTCAATCTCGGCCTGAATGCAACACCAGCAGAGCGTGCACTTGGCATTCAGTGGTCACTAGAACAGGACACCTTCAACTTCTGTGTCAACTTACAGAACAAGCCCTCAACACACCGTGGTATCTTGTCAGTCATCGCTTCCCTGTACAATCCACTGGGGTTTGTCGCTCCATTTACCCTAAGTGGAAAATGCATCCTTCAGGAGCTGTGCCGTAGAGGCATTGGATGGGATGACCCACTTCCAGAGAACTTAAGCCCACGGTGGGAGGAATGGAAGAACGGTCTCCAGAAGCTGAAGGAAGTCGTGATACCGAGATGTTACCGCCCACATAACTTCGGCAAAAGTGTCACTACAGAACTACACCACTTCTCGGATGCTAGTACCGTAGGATATGGGACATGTTCGTATCTCAGATGCAAAAATGACAAGGGTGAAGTCCACTGCAGTCTTGTGATGGCCAAGCAAGGGTAGCACCTACGAAGCTCACAAGCATTCCAAGACTGGAACTTTCAGCACCTGTGGTCTCCGCCAGATTAGGTGTCATGTTGAAAAATAAACTTGAGATGCAGATGGATGAAGAGTTCTTCTGGACCGACTCCCAGGTTGTTCTGGCATACACCTGGCGCAACCTTAAAGTGGATGACCTCGTCATCATTAAGGAAGACACCCTTCCAAGAAACCAGTGGCATCTAGGACGAGTAATTGAAACCACGGAAGAGAGCGATGGTTTAGTACGTTGTGTAAAGGTGTTAGTAAGGGAACGGACATCAGCGCGAAAACAAGATCACCCCTCTAAACCTTCGATTATAGAAAGGCCCATTCAGAAATTAGTTCTTCTTCTTGAAAGTGAGTGAACAGCTGAGTGACACGACAAACCCTTCAGATATGTTTACTCTTACTACTTAGCCTACCAGTTCTTATGTTTATTCTTTAGCAATCTAGTAAAGAGTGGTTATGGAATCATGTATGATTCCATAACAAAAGTAAAGCCATGTTTTACAAGAGGACTTTTGCTTTGAATTCTACCTACGTGTTTTCTTTATAGAGTGGGTCCTTTGTTTTGAAATGTTTTGTTGTCTGAGTAGCGGAAGTGCAAGCACGCAGCGCGTTGTTTAGGAGAGCGAAAATATACCTTGTGTGGGAAGAAAAGTTGCTGCGGAGATTGAGAATATAAATGTTGCTACTGTAAATAATAAGTTAGCAGTAATTGTTTTAGTTGAAAACTATTAGGCCTACGGTTGCTTTGTGAAGAGAGGAGCA
>OMNO01055470.1:0-10037 GCA_900303215.1 Trachyrincus scabrus
TCTGTGTGTCTCATGATTTACGCGAAATGAGCGCTTGCAATTACAAACAACTATTAATAACAATTTAATAACGCGGTCACTGGAATAATGTGCATTCCACCCTCCCCTAAAACACCCTGGGGCTTTGTGATAAAGATAGTACAGTAAAGACAGGAAGGTGACTTGGCTCACGAAAGACAGATTTATGCATCTATGCAATGCGTCTCGATTCTGAGTCTCCACATTACTTCGCTAATCCAACCGGACGGCCCGTCTTTTATTGACCAACGTGGGAATAAGTAACAGACTCTCAAACTGTATTGTATTTGCCTCAAAAACGCAATGAAACAAAGAAAGAGAGAGAGAGAGAGAGACAAGGGAGCCTCTCTCTCTGTTGACATCCGGCATTGGTAAAAAAGAAATAGTTCTCACAGAAGAAGAAGAAAACAACCGACGGCTGGGGTGTTCACAGTGATGTCAGATGTGAACTTAGCAACACGTGAGACGAGAATGCTTTCCTGCACCCTGTTGCTCCAGCAACTTTGAAGGCGACAAGATTTACGAATGCGGAAGACAAGGAGCTAAGGAGGAGGAAGCATCCTAATCACAGATAAAACAAGCCCTCCCTGTTTATGGATGTGTGTGTCCCCCCCATGAATATTAACATATACAGAACAACAACAACAATATATATAGAACACAACAAGAAACAATTATGTTGTTAAAGGTTTACAGTAGCGACATGGGAGCACATCCCCTGCTGTAGTTTTGCTGGGACATTTCAAAACAGTCACAGGAAAAAGTATATCAAGATGGGGGTTGTTTTTTTGACGTCACCGCCTCATTGTTTTAGAAAAGGAGATGTGTGTTTTCCTACTGTAGCCAGATGAATGCACAGTAAGATACACGGGGGCCCAACTATTTTCTATACTTTTCCTTGTATTTGGACACAATGAATATACTGACATCGTGATAGACTACTGTGGAAATCGTATTTTAACCATCAAATGTGATGATTATTATTACGCTGGTATTTATTAGTGAACTCCTTCATCTTTCTAGCGTGTATTAAGGAATCGACCTGTTTGGGCATGAAATCCTTCATTATTCTTTCATGCTGAGGACCGCAGACATCCTCCCCTTTATTGATTCAATATGAAAAGTAATAATTGCAACGACAAAAAATCGTCAAAGGTATTGCTACATAATGTTTTTTTAATGAGCTAAACAATGGCAAATGCAACACACATGAACAACGTGAATTATTTGAGTGTGTTCAAAATACAAAATAATATAGGTGCATACAGCAGAAGCAGAATGTCTTATCTTGTCAGTAACAATGTACAATCATTCCCTTTAATCCATAGCTCGTCTTAAGGAAACCATTATAGACCGTTTTGCATTGTGGATTTCTGCGCTGGATTTGCCCGTGTTGAATAATGTTTAATGTTTAAGTAATCCCTCTATGCAGATGATTTGTGTTTGTTGCCTGTGTGAGGTAAGCAGGATGGTAGCGTGTCCCACAGCCTGGCAGGGGACTTGGCTAGCCTACCTCTGTCCCATCAGGGCAGAACATCCCCCTAATCCCAAGCTCTCTGTGTTTCCACCTAGAAGTCCCTCTGACCAATCAATATGTCCCAGCATGCTCCCTGGTCTGGCTTAGCCTCCCACTGATCCTCGGCCCCAGATGTAGACACCACCAGGATTACCTCAGTGTGCCTAATGTGTTTTTAATCCGTTTTGTTTTATTGCAGCCTTTCATTTCCTTGTGAGCAAAAAGTTAATTTGCTAATCATAATTATTATTGTATGGCCGGCCCTTGTTTTACAGTGACTCACACAAAGCTGGTGTTGAACTCTAAGCTCGCCTGCTATAAGTGACCACGGAAGTGGAGTTGGGCTGAGCAGGAAACAGGGAGGACAACTTCCTGTTATGTAAAAATACTTTAAGGGGCCTGGTCCTTCACCAATCAGACGTCAGGTGAGAGGACAGGAAGACAGGGTCTCACGGCTCGCAGACTAGGTCAGGTGAAGTGGGCTCAGTTTTCCCAGTTAAAATGTCATCACCGATGCATGCTGATAGCCTACAGCCTGCTCTGTACTATTCTAGCAGTACAAAAAGTGGGGGATTTCACGCAAAAGTGAAGTGCTGTGGCATTGTGGGTGTGGGGCGTTATTGTGGATATAAATGTCAGCATCATATCAGGGACCTGTGTATAGAGAGTAGGTCAACTACTGTAGCAGTGCAGTGGGAGGACTGCAATTAGGGTTTGAATTCATCTGAATATCATAATCAAGTTGGATTGAGGCCATGGGTATACTTAAAATGTCAAATTTATAAATATTGACACCAAATCCATATTTGGCTTTTGCAAGGTTCAATTAAGCTTTGTATGTGATGTATGACTTGAGGCTAATTGTTAAGGCTATTTCAAAAACCACGATGCTATAAGGTTAAATTGTATGGAGAACCGTATATAAACCGTTTGTTTTGTATACAATACATTATACAGAGCATTTTAGGTTCTTCATGAACCTCAAGGTTCATAAAGGTCATGCATTTTAGGTTCTTCATGAACCTAAAAACGCAAAGCAGCAGAAACTACGAACGGGCCAACTATAAAAACAAAGTGTCCAATGTCCTTCGTAATATCTTATTAAAGGTGCGATGGCTTTACAAGAGACTATCTGGTCGACACAAGTCCATTGAATCTGCTTATGTCGCTGAACGTGACATCTCTAGTGCGACTCTATAACGAGGAAGCTGGGAACCCCTCGCAGACCCACCGCTCGCGACTTCAAGTGTCGCCAGTCGCGCCCTCAGCACTGTACGACGCTCACGCGCTCGGCCGAGGAGGAGATCACTCGCATTCCATCCTCAGTATGTAGCACCGCAAAAACTATTGCTTTGATGCTCTTTTCTTTGGGATATTTTCTTCTTCTTCTTCAAATATTGTTACTTTTCAAGTGGAGCTGATGTGGGCAAGTGTTCCGTGCCTTACAATGAACACAGGTAAGATTAGGCTACTTTCAGATTAATTAAGATTCTGTTTGATGCTGATATCGGTAGGATTGTTCTGTGTTGGCCAATTGTTTTGTAGGCTGGTTGATGTTGTGTTAGTGAACGTATTGCCATGTGGGTGTTCGATAGAGAGCGTGAGACAGCTAAAGACTTATTATTACGTTAAATATAATGATCAAGCGGTTTCCCATTTCTGGGACAGTTACGACCTATGTCAAGCCAATACATTGATTTTACTTTTATTTTTAGTGTTTTATGTCATTATTATAGAGGTAGTTTGTATTTATTGCCTTGATGAAATGTTCATGCAAGAATCATTCTTCATGATTTTGTATTCAAATTCAAATTAAGCTTTCAATTAGGAATAAGGGTGCTTCATTCAGGCTTCATCGTGTTGTATATATTGCCTCTAAATCCATATAAATGACCATGTATTGTTTTGACCTTGTGCTTTTCTACTTTCCCATATCGTACCCTAGTAGTAAAAATAGTCTGGAAAGGTCTTCTCTTCCCTGAATCACAGGAAGTGAGTCAGGGAAATCCCTTAAAGTTGAATGTTTTGTTCTTCGTATATAGTTAAATCCTTCACAAGAACTAAATTAATCTTACTCTAAAATCAAGACAAGAATAGACTTTTAATTTTAACAAAACACATGAAAAGGGGTCCATAAAAGCAGTTGCCATTATAGTATAACCATATAGTATAAGCCATATAGTTTAACACATAATAGTGATTTTGTATTGAAATACAATACAAAATGGCTGGAGAGTGAAATTATTATTATATTATAATTATTGTTATTCAATGTTTGATGTTTTCATTTTATAACCTTACAGTTTCCTCTTCCTGTTGTTGTTGTTCTTTTAGACGGCTCCAAGCCTCCTGTTGCTCCTAAACCAAAGCTCCTCGGTCCGGTCGGCTTCAGCCTAGCTTCTCCTCTCATGCCCAGAGCCTGCTCCTCTACAGCTAAGGGTCCCAAACCTGCTGTGGCCCCCAAACCCAAAGTTTTGCAGGATTGCGACACCAGAGATCTAGTCTACAACACAAGCCAGGAGGCCTGTACCAATGGAGGCCCTTTGCCTCTGGGCGACGAGCTTGACCGGGAGAAGGAGCCGGGGGGCTACGTCGGCGAAGAAGGGGAGATCAAAGCAACAGCCAAGCGACACTTTGGCTTCCGTGACCTCTGCTCGGGACACAAAGACTTAGGGGATGCTTCGCAAGAGCTCGACCCCTCGGGGGAGGAATCCGCAAAGCGAACGCAAGAGGACGACATGATGCAGGACAGCGACGAGGAGTGGCGATTAACCGACACCAGCACTCTAAGGGACACGGTGGGCTCCCCGGACTCGCTGGTGGGCAGCGATGCTGGCCTCACCGCTGACTCCACCAACGCCATGGAGATGACGGAGACAGACGTGACGGAGGACATGAATTCAGAGGGCTGCGACGCAGGCGAGGCCCTGGCAGACACAGACGGCTTCTCTGTGGGCGACTGTTCCTTTGCCAGCGTTGAGGAGGAGGAGGAGGTGGGCTGTTCCGCAGCGAAGGGACCCGGGCTTGGGGACATACAGAAGAGGAAGGAAACACTTGAAGACGGCAAGGAGGACAATGAAGTTTACTATAGAACAGATGCATTGACTGGACCGTTGACAAAAAGCCCCACCATTGGCCAACAGGAACCATTAAAGGTAAGAGAAGACATCGGACCTGCAAATGGCCATGGTGTCATTTCTGATGTACCTAACGTAGAGTGTAGCCATGGCATCCTAAAAAAAGTGGGAAACCTACAGCCCTGTCAGAAACAGGAGAGCCATGTTTTTTTCGAAGCTAAGACTAAGCCCGAGCCCAACTACATTTCATCCGAGGACGTCATTGATGGACGGCAAATACTAATAGATCACAAAGTGGCTATGTTGTCAAAAAGTCCACTGATTCAACATAAACACTTACTGGGGGATAGCACCGTGGTGTTACCCAGCAAATATAGGTGCATTACCGATAAAGACTCACCATTCAGGAAATGTATAAACAATGAACCAATAGAGTGCGCGTCTTCTGAGGATAACCTGGACATAGATGATGCCGTTGTGGATGACAAAGGCAAGGAGAGGATCACAACAAGACAGAATAGGATGCATGTCAAAAGTGAAGACCATAAAACGCGGCTATTGAATGCTTCTCTGGACTGCCGTCCCAGGTTCAGACTGGTGTCCTTCTCCATGCCGACAGACCTCGATACCTCCGCTTCCATCTCAGAAAGCCAGCTCACCTCCCCCAATGACTCCTACGTGTTCCGAGACGAGGATGACATCGAGGGACACATCGTGCCGTTTCTGGATGACACCACCGATACGGAACAGGACCTGAGTGAGGAGCATGTCTATGAGGAGGCGGGGCAGGACCCGGAAGGGGATATCATTGTTCCCTTTGAGAAGAGGTCCGTGATACCGGGCTCCCTGCCGCCCTCAGGGAAACTAACACACTTCTTAGGGAGAGATCAAGCGGCGCCCGCGCTGACCAGCAGCCCTATGTTGAACACGGTGCGAGCCAAGTGCTATTCCAAACCCCATCGCCTGTCTCACTATCCTCGTTCCTTCTCTGTGGAGGGCAAAGACATGTCTCTGCATTTGTGCAAGGAGCAAGAGGGCCCTTCCCGGGAGAGAGGAGAAGACGGCCTCTTTTTGTCCTATGCCTTTGGTTCTTCTGGAAGCTTCTCCAAGTGCCCTCCTCGGCCGTGCAGTGGTCTGTCCACGCCTACATCTATGCTGGACATCCCTCCTCCGTTTGAGTTGGCCTGCATTACCAAGAGGCCAATCACAAAGAGCTCCCCCTCCCTTCTCATGGACGGCGACTTGTTTGAGAAGAACAAGAAAAAGAAGTCCTCGATAAAACGCTTCTTGATGCTTAAATTCAAGAAGAAGTCTGACAGTAAGCCTGCGATGGATTTGAACTCGCCCTCTTCGAGGTCCTCGTCGGAGTCCATCAACCACATCGCCAACAGATCGCTAGAAATGGACAAGAACAACCTGAGCAATTTTTCTCAGTTCAACGTTTGCCCTACCGGTTCACCTCGGAGCTCGTCCAAGCACCTTTCCACGTTCGCGTCCTACAAAGATTACCAACTGAACGAGCGCTCCCTTGCCTTCCTCAACCGCAGCGTTATCCGGGTGGAGTCTTTTGAGGACCGCTCCAGGGTGCCCTTTGTGCCACTCCCTCTGACCAAGCCTCGCTCCATCTCCTTCCCCAACACGGACACCTCCGACTACGAGAACATCCCCCCCCTGACCTCCGACTACGAGAACGTCCAGGTACGACACCTGAGGCCGGTCCGGCAGGAGACGTTTCCAGAGTTCTTTGACCGTCCCTGTCGTGTGTGGTCCACCGCCAACGACACGGACGGGTACGTGGACATGAGCAGCTTTCCTGGATTTGAGAGGAGAACCCGGGCACCTCCAGAGGAGACAGAAAGGTATAATAAAACTAATCTCTTGGGTGTGGTGAGCTGAATTTCTGTCTGATATACACTAACAGAGAGAGAGAGAGAGAGAGAGAGAGAGAGAGAGAGAGAGAGAGAGAGAGAGATTGCTGACATAGAAAGATGCTTCCTGGAGGCGATATCGCTGATCCCTGCCACCTTTTACACACAGTACCAGCGTTGTATTAGTGTTTGTCCACTATGTGGGCTTACTACACTCCTGGGCAAGAGATTTACAACTATTTATCAGGGATGGAGGGGGTGGGTAGATATGTGTTTTAACTTCCCATGTGCACTGTACCCCGGAAGAGGAGTTCATTTTTATTTATTTGTAGATTACAATATTCTGACACATTTGTTGGCAGTTTAAAAAAGGCTAAGCTGTTTTTAGTTTGAGCCATTTTGCCTTCATGCCTCTCTGTGTTGCCTGGCCTGTTGTGATGGTGATTCGCTTGGTATGATCACCTATGCCGTGTTGACATTAAAACCATCCCCCCCTACAGGCTGCGGCGGTTTGCTGTGCCGCTATCATCCACACCTCTCACGATGATTAATAGTCACTGTGTTTTGGAGTCATTGCACCTCCTTTCTCTAACCAATCAGAGAAAGCAGGCTGAGATAGGATCTCAGTGTCTGCGTGTGTTGTAGTCAGCAGTTGCTCAAAGCAGCATGGCCTACCATGTTTACCATACTGGTCTGAGGCTATGGACACAACGCACGAAAGAAATGAAATGAAAAGGTTAAAGTAAATTGCTTGGCCGGAGATGGAAATATTATACAGCAAGATGATGAATTGAACATCATATTTAAGTTCATATGTCCCTAATTACGCTGAAAATGTCAGTCATTAATATGTATTTATGCATATACATTTATTTTAAACAAAATGCACTCCAATCCTCTGTATTCTGTGGCTGTATCACCATATCTGCTGCAACACTGCGACACATTGGATTACGGTTAACACATGCTTTCACTCCCTGTCAATATGTCGTCTACTGCGTGACAAAAAAATAAATCAAATCAAGTCAATCCATTTTGTCTTTGGCTAGATAAAAACATTTAAACTGTTACACTGTATTTTCATAGAAATCTTCTGGCAATTATCTCCTAGTCAGTGACAGTACCACTCTGTTGATTAAGGACAATATACAATTATTGGCCCGCTGTTATGACTAGTTTCTGATCCTAGCTTGGGTAGAACATAAAAGATGTTTTGTATGTGTAAGTGTAGGTTAGCTGACTCAAACAGGTAGTTGCAGGAATCAAAACCACTGAGGAATCGCTCCAGCAGCTTTTCTGTTGCTACACCAATAATGTGACTTGGTGAATAGTGGACTGAAGACATGAAGCATAGTGTGCGCATATGTGTGTGTGTGTGTGTGTGTGTGTGTGTGTGCTATGGTGCTAATGCCCATCTGTCAGTATGACCTCTACACAGCAAAATGCCCTGTATCCTGATTCCGCCATGGACATCCCTAAGACCCCTCGTAGTGCTAATGGATCATATAGACTTCTAACATGTAAGGTGCAGAGTGGATGCTGATTGGGTGTTAGCTCACTGGGACGATGTGCGTTTGAAACACGGTACTTGCGCTGTCGAGGCAAATTATTTACACACAGAGTAATCTTATTACTGGAGCTGAGATGTGTTGTTATTAGAGTGGCTAATATTTCAGGGATAAGATGAAGCTATTAGCATATGCATTAGCATACCCTGCTACCTACCTACCCTGCAGAGAGGAATCCTCCAGACTGTATCCTGTGTCTTCAAATCCGTTACAGTTGTCACTGCAGCCAGCCTTGCAGAGTCATTTTATTCGCATCTCCAGGCTTAGGATTTTTATATATTCACATATACAGTATATGCATGTGTTAATGCTGTAAATGTATTATTATAGTGATATTTCAATATAGAGGAACATAAACCCTGGCCTGGAAGAGATTTATCTGATTTCATTTGTTCTTCTGCAGACCAAGGTTTATGTGAAGTGGTGTATTATTAAAGTATAACACATCTCAAGAGCCATGGGGCAGAATATGTAAAGAGATCTAAAATAGTCGTTGGATGGACAAGAATACGTGTTCAATTGTGAAAACATGCAATAAGAATGTGAGGTTATAGCTGCTCTTTCATAATAACCTTCTTATTGGTTTTACTCACAAGACATTCATTTTATTCTTATAATTAGGCGGCTTTTTGAATTTTACCATTACCAATAATACAGTCCTGGCTGACCTGGCTCCAGTAAAACTATACATTTTTCATCGCTGCAGGGATTCGGCATCGTATTACATTACCATATTTTATTGTTGTATAGTAATATATATTGTTGTTAGCATTATAGTATAAAATTAATATTCATATATAATGATCCAAAATCACATACCAAAATAAAATAACTCATCAAAATAATTAATAACTAATTCATATTGATTCACTAGATTCATTTACAATACATATGTCTATAAATCATCATACATAATGATAATTAATCAATTAGTAATCACCTAGCCCAAGTGGTGTGAATGCTTGTTTGACAGTGTGTGTGTGTGTGTGTGTGTGTGTGTAGAGTTTGGCAGACAGTTTGTTTGACATTTGACCTTTGTGTGTATCAGTGCCTATACCGAAGCCTATAAGGTGTGCTCCATGGCCGTTGGCCCCACTAATGGCCCGGCGGGCGGGGGAGGGGCCGAAGCACAGGACCAGGGACATACCTCAGAGGAAGACGACAGAGGGGCAGACAGCAATTATGACCGACTGGTTTGTACTCAGCCATTTCAACGCAGCAGAAAGACATAAAAATGAAAAAGATACACAATTGTCCGGCGATAATGTTGGACATTTAATCCCTAATAATAAAAACAACCCTTGCCCTTCTCTATAGCCCGGCGGTCGATCCAGAGCCTTTTACATTGCCAAAGAACTGACGGACACCGAGAGATTGTGAGTTAATTGCTGCGTTCCTTCGACCACATCTCTTCCACTTCCACACAGTTCAAGTGCTGTTTCTTAATCATTTGTTTCTCCGCCCGCAGGCATGTGAAAGCACTCAAGCATCTGCAGGAAGTAAGTGATGTATATATATGTTTCTTTTCTTCAAAAGTGCATCGCAGAGGACTTTCTCATCAGATGAGGACGGTGACGTGCCGTGGGAGGGTGCTTCGGTGTGCGCTCCTCAAGTCGTGTCGGGGCGCGATCATACAATTCTCTCTGCCCGCTTGTTTTGTGATCGGGAATAAACCATGTGACCTGAAATGAACATACACAATCGAGTTATGCTAATTTGTATCAATTACTGAATGTATGTGTGGTGTGTGTGTGTGTGTGTGTCTGTGTGTCTTTATGTGTGTGTGTCTGTATGTGTGTTCAAACGTGTGTGTGTGTGTGTGTGTGTGTGCGTGTGCGTGGGTGGGTGTGTGTGCGTGGGTGTGTGTGTGTGCTTGTGTCTGTCTGTGTGTGTGTGTGTGTGTATGTGTGTGTGTGTTCACGTGATGAACAAGTAGTAAATAGTGAATGTCCTGGGAGCTTAAACACAAAATCCCCCAGAACCCCAGCGC
>OMNO01055487.1:0-15440 GCA_900303215.1 Trachyrincus scabrus
ATTATGAATAATAATAACAATAACAATCATAATAATAATAACTATTAGCCTATAATTTGTATTTTTACTGTTATTATTCGTTTTATTATTATGCCTACTTGTAGTATTATTATTATTATTATTATTATATTAATAATAGCCTAATTTAAACAATAATACTAATGACAAGAAGAAGAATATAATAAGAATAGGAATCAGAATCAGAATCAGATCAAATCATTTGGGGAAAATACATCATATTTCACAAATCCCTTTCGCCTGGCGCTAGAGATTTGTGTGAGCGTTGGTCTAACCACGAGGTTGTTTCTCTTGGCTGGTGTAATGGTCACTGGCCTTCGAGACCTTGAACTTCACCGTTGGTTGGCTATGAATTCAAATGCTGCGGCATCTGGTCTTTCTTTCTCTGCGCAGCACGAACCATATGCCTGGGTGTGATTGTTTTCTCGTGCAGGTTTCCATGTAGGCCCACTTCGGCGCAGAGCTGACCTGAACAGATAGGAATTAAGGTCTGTCATTACATACCAGTGGATCAGCTAATGACTACAGAACAGAAAAAAAAGAACATGTGTATTTATTTTTGTTTTTCGTGAATGTCTCGATGACTTGCTTTGCTCGTGTTTTTTGTAAGATGGGCTATTTGGTTTCATAAATGTTAATTGATTATCAACCCTTTGTGTGAGTAGATAGTATACTTCCTCCATTGATGTTTGAGGTTTATTTTAGTATCGTGTCAATTTGCGCAATATTATACTGCAACCACAATGACCCGCAGGCATACGTCAATTTCTTGTTTCGCGTTTCTAAAAGGTAGGCCAATAGTCCTACTGTTACATAGCCCTACATGTTTTGTCTTTGGAAAGACCATATTTAATTCAATAGTCTATCAATAATAAATATAACACACACACACACACACACACACACACACACACACACACACACACATATATATATATATATACATAGCATGTACACAACATAAATATAAATAATAGTAATACAGTAAGGATAGCGATATAAATATGAAATATGAAAAACAAAGTGTCAAGTGTATGTGCAAAACCAAGAAATGACAGTATGTACAATAAAAATATATACAGCAATTATGCAGTTACCCGGGGGACAGTCTATTGACTCCGAGTGTCTGGCACTCAGAGGGAGGAGTTGTAGCGTTTGATGGCCGCAGGCAGGAATGACTTCCTGTGGTGCATCGCAGTTGAAGGAGTCTTGCACTGAATGAACTCCTTCGATTGGCTAGCACGTCATGGAGTGGGTGGGAGACATTGTCCTGGATAGCACGGAGCCTGGACAGCATCCTCCTCTCTAACACTGCCGCCAGAGAACCAAGGAGTCGTTTATCAACACTACAAACATATTGAATTGTTCAATTAGAGCGGGATGAGGTTTCTAAGGAGCCCCTGAGGTGACATGAACGTGATTATTTTTATAAATCGCGCCCCCATTTTTGGAATTAATTAATTTGTGAGTTTGCATGCATGATTTGCAGGCAAAATGCTTGTGTCAGAAATGTAGAATTGAGTAGAACTGTAGATAGATAGATAGATAGATAGATGGATAGGCCTATAGATTATATATATATATATATATATATATATATATACTATAGACAGAGTATAGATAGGTAGAGATAGGTATATCTATCTATAATCTATCTGTAATCTATAATCTGCACTGTCCGATGCACTGCACTGTCTGTGTTGAAACCCTTTTAAACCCAAATGTGCGGGAGAGATAAGTTCAGAGGAAATGTGTAACTTCATGACCAAATACAAAATAAATACGGGATTTACTAAAACAATTGAAAAAGAATGAAGAATGAAAGAAAATAATGAAAAAAGATGTAGAAATAAACTTTGGCAAGCGTTCTGAAGTCACAACCGACTGGGTGGTTCTGATTAAGAACAACAATTGTCAACAGCAAGACAACTATATTGACTGCTGAAAATGTACTTTACAGTCAACATTACAATGGCGACTGCATATATAAGCCACTGCATTCTCAACTTCCACACAATTCATCCTTCCACACACAACTTCCGCCTTTTTCCAGTACCATACTGTGTGTTGAGTTACTGTATAGACTAGTAGAAATGGAGTTACTCAACATCAACCTCTGTTACTCTTAGAATTAAGTTATCCTCATCTACATTTTCTGTTGACATCCATAAGATGTTTAAAACACTATATTGATCACAGCTAATGAACACATATTAAACCACTACACAGATTACTGCTAATAAACGATAGATTACACCATGGTTTCTGCTAATAAACTACACAGTTAACTGTGCTAATACAGTACATAGATAACTGTGCTAATAAACTACATAGATAGCTGTTGATTGAGTATGCAAAGGATGTTACACCTCAACACAGAGAGTGCAAGTCTATTTCGGATAAAACAGTTATGATTGCTTTATAAACAGCAGGTTGATCGACACCACTGTGGTGCGTTAGACGCTCTTTGCTGCGACTGAGACGACATGGTCCTCAGGTGGCTCTGGTGTCAGAGCTGCTGTCTGCTACTGCTGGCATCGGTGACGGGCTCTGGTGAATAAGGTTGTCATCTTTTGGTGACAACACTGTCTGGTGTGGAAGTTTGTGTGTGCTGTAACCATTGTTGGGCAAGTTACTGAAAATTTGTAATTAGTTACAGTTACTAGTTACTTCTTTCAAAAGTCATTGAGTTACTTTACCAATTACTGCATATAAAAGTAATTTGTTACGAGGGAAAGTAACTTTTGTGTTACTTTTAAATGTCTGCTTCAATTCTCTAATTAAGCCTAATGCACAGTCTTCTGCCCGAATCATGCCCGAACAGGATCCGGGAGCTCTAGGTTTTAAACTGCCTGTGTTGAGGTACCTATTTGTGCGGATCCGGTACTTCTCATGGTACAAAACCAAAAAGAATCAAATTAAATAAAAAATATATTTTTTAATTTACAGACCAATTTTCAAGCAATTTCATGTTCTTTATTAGTTTACATTCATTCTTAAAATGCCAGGAGATGTTTGTACACAATGTTTGCAAACAATCTGTTTACCCGCCTGGACTACTAGTACTTTGGATTATAGAACGCAACAAACCAGAGCTGGGTTTAAGTCTTTGGGTGCAAGTCCAAGTCAAGTCAAGTTTTTTGGGTGCAATTCCAAGTCAAGTCTCAATTCTTAATAGTCTGAGTAAAAGTGGACAAGGATAAATAAAAGCGAACACTGATACATTTGCAATCAGTGTTGCAGCGTTACAATTTTGGTTGATTAATAAGTTATTTTGTTGTGTAAAACACGGTTATTAATTCAAATTTAGGGAGAGAATGGCCAAATTAATCCAGAAGATGTCAGTAATGCAGAAGCAAACCTGCCTCAGCGCCAGGGCCTGAAGTTAACTTCTTCGGTATAAAACAATTCACCAGCAACACCAGCTTCTTAACAGCTATTTTCTGGTGAAAAAAAATCTGAGGAAAAGCACGAGCATGGTTGCTGTTGAAGAGATAGGCACACTGTAAAACTTTTCCAGTTGAAAATGAATGTCACAAGTTTGAATATGAGAATGGATAATTATGTTATTCCGGAAATAAGACATTTTATCTAAATAATAAGAAATTGACGACGAGGGCTCCATTTCATTCCTTCATCCGGAATTCATAGAACTGTGGATTTGCATTCGTTCAATCCCTTCAGCATAGTTCAGTTTAGTTTTCTCTTTCTTTTCTATTTTCTATTTTCTATTTCTCCTCCTGTGTATTTCCTACTATTTAACTGCTGCACATAATTTCCCTCGGGATAATAAAGTTTTCTTGAATCTTGAATCTTGAATCTTTTAATAACAAGTAAGGCAAAATAAATGATGGCCACTTCCGAGAGAGGGTTAAAGGGGAATTTCACTTTAAAACATTTCTGGGGTCATTTTCACACCTACCCGGGATTTTGTGTGCACCCTAAACAGTTTTTAGGTTGCTTGCTTCAATATTTAGATATTTGATACACGTATGAGCAAAAGTGTCAAAAGTGTCTGTACACATGTAATAACACAAGTAATTACATTCAGTATTAAACACATCTCTTTAGACTAATAGTTTAATAGCCAAGTTATGCATGTTATATCCACTCTCTCACTCTCTTGGCGTGCAAACAACCATATCAGCCCAACTGAATTTAAGAAGATTGAACAAGATTATCAATCGGTTGAGTGATTGGAATTTGGTCAGAAGCTGATTCATGAAATGTTCTTCATAAACAAACAACACTCAATGGGTCTATTGAGTGAGTGATCAGGTAGGCCCGGCTGCACACCGGTTATGATGGGCGGCTTTTGGATCTCTGAGGGCGGGCCCAAATATTTGACTGCGTCCGCTCGCCTTTATAACGTCATATCTACTGGTACAACTACTTGCATATTGACATACTCCACGCATCATGCAAGTGACCTCCTGCACTACATGTTTAAAGCAACAGAGAGCAACATTCACCACACTGACTGTAATCAGCAACAACACCGGGCAAAGACAGTAAGTCCCGCTCAGCAAATTCCACACTTGCTTTCACTCTGATTGTGTTACATTGATCACTCACTTAGTTGGGCATCTGCAGCAGATGGTAGGCTGTTGCAGAGAAAGAGCCAGGGCTTTGAGTTTGGAGTCTGGACTCCAAACTGTCACTAAAGTCACTAAAGTCCATGTTGACGAGAGCGAACCACAGCCGGCAGTGGGAGTGCATACAGGCGAAGGGCCTGTATGCACAATGACCTATGTGTGCATCAGCATTGGCATTCATACTTCATTTATGTAGAAACTGTGAGCTAAATAAACTATTGCTCATTTTATTTACTGTAATTAATATTCAATGCAATTGGAAATTCGTGAAAGTTCTGAATTTCATTCTATATGGTGAGTGGGTATAAGCATATAAACAATTGAAATGGTGGCTTTAACACCCTTCAACTCCTCATTTGTAAATATTTAAATACATTTGTTTATCTTAATTTGTGACAATTGAGACTATTCTGAATTAATATTCCCCAAATAGCAATACATAGGCTAACAGCATTTAGCACAACCCAGAAAGTAATGCCTTTAGAGTAAGTTAATAAAGACATATCATAATATGTAACCTATACTGTAGCTGCCCAGGGTAGCGGTACCACATAAACCACTTGAAACCAAGTGTGAGACCAAACATCAATAAACACCAGAGAACCAAAGAGCAACATCACTGTCAGATTGTGTTTGTTACAGTAGTGGTGGTAATATGAGCTGCTGAACAGCTTCTGTTATGGTGGAAATATGTTTACTGCTGCAGCCCTAATAAACACTTTTACTAACAAAAGACCCCACTAAAAATCTAACCTATTTACATGCCAATGAAGTAGCCAATGATAATGCAAAGAGGGGAATTCTTGTATATGTCTTTGCTTCTTTGGATTTTCTATTTTTGATCACTGAATGGAAACATATCCATAATATCAATTTTTTAATTCAAAATTTAGAAAGAAAAATAAAGAGAGTTTGACTCACTGCTGTTATCTTCACATCTTACTGAAGCTAAGTGTTGCAAGAGCAGGCTTAATCAATCAATAGGTTTCTATTCAAATTTAACCAAATAGCAAACATAAAGAGAAAAGCCTGTGATTTGCATTTACTTAACTCATCAAATGATAGAAAATGAGTATAATTTGAATGACTTAACTCAGGGAACAGAGGAATGTTGTAATGACGAATGATCTGAGACAAGTTGAATTAATCAATGACTTCTTCCTTTTCTTAAACCTTCTCCAATACTTGAATATGACACACACACACACACACACACACACACACACACACACACACACTTAAAGCATAATTAAAGTTTGGTAGAGGTTTGGGTTGTGTACCATGATGTAACTCAAAATATTGGCGAGATATCTTCAATAGTTGCTCCGTAGATTCAAACTTTTTTTCTCTCCCCCATTGACTTACATTTCATGGAGAAACAGGTCTCAAAGTCATACTTTTACGAACGCAAACAACATTGGATTGCCAATGTATAAAATAACAAAACCCGATTCAGCATTTTTTTGGAAATGTCAACTTCGTGTTGATTTTACTATCTGAATTAGGAAGATGATAAGGTAGTTAGTTTCCGAGAGCGAATCACTGTTATATATATATATACGCACCTTCGCTAGCACCAGTTGACAGACGGTTTGGGGGAGAGAAAAAAAACACTATTTTGGATTATCAAGTTTGAATCTACAGAGCAATCTATCTCGCCAATATTTGGAGTTACATCACGGCAAGGTAACTATACAACCCAAACCTCTACCAAACTTGAATTATGCTTTAAACAAATGATTAACGTCACTGATAAACAAACAAGACACATCTAGAAGTTGGCTGAAAGAAATGAAAGCCCATACAGTGGTTTAATGTGTCTAGAATCCAGCTGGCCTTTATCTGATGCTTGCACACAACACTGACTACTTCACACCCATCATAAAGCTCTATATTTCATCGTTATCGCTTGATGTCCCTTGACTAGTACATTGTTACTGTATTTTTACATGGGCAGGGCAGCCCCGGTATGACTGTCACTACAGTCTGTTGATAACATTTGCCTGATTGAGACCAAATTAACCTCTGAAGTGTAAGACGGAGAGACATATGGAATTACACATGGAGTACAAAAACACAGTTTATTTAGTTCAGACTATTAGCAGATGAAGCAGACTAAGCAGGCTAATAATTCATATCTGGTATCTTAGTTAAGTGATGCTATCACAGCCTCTAACAGATGTTACGACCAGGGTTTAGATCGTAATCCTAGAACTCAAACCTGTCCAACTCCCTTTTCTTATTTTGTTTGAGCCAATTTTGATCTTACTGCTGATTCAGCTAAACTCTGTTTCTAAGATATTTCTAAGTTACTGATGGAGGTTTCAAAACTGAATGATGTTTGGTGAATACATTCATGAATTAAACACTTATACACCTGTTTATTTTTTTTTCGATAGAGATCAAACACGCACCGATTTATTTGACATGGGGCAATTATCACCCCTTTTCAGTTGCATTTTAGTATTCATAAATGTGCATTGTATTTCACTTATTACATTGGATTTTGTTATAGTCAATGAGCTGGTTTACAGTGTGGTAAATACACACACCTTGACTGAATGAATACTACCGGTCTTACTTCATCATGATAAAATATGCTCTGTCGACAAAACCAACACTGCCAAGTTGATTTTCAAAATTATATGCCCACATGCTCTTTATAGTTTCCCTAAATATGAGATTTGAAGGGAGCCGTGCATGTTGTTCATCTAATACTATGCCCATCATGATGCATAATTAGTGAAAGCAGCCAGAGAATTGTAATGAGACTAGAAGAGTCAAGACCACTATAAGATGCACCATCCGTTATTTAGTTTACTCTAAAATGCTCAAGCTGGTTTGAACAAATTCCCAGAAGGATAAATTATCCAAATCCCAACACTGGAAACAGGAAAACAACATTTATCTGAGACCAGATCAAAGACATTACAAGTTGTCGTCATCCACAATGACTTAAGATTGGTAGGTTGAGGTTGTGTCTCATAATTATAAATTATAAAATATTCTAATATTTTAAGCTGCTATCCCGTTTGCTTTCTGATCTACTGCTGAGCAGATCAGTAGGTAAATACTTCGGTGTAGCTGAATATATCAGACTGAACATTTTAGTACTTTATCTAAAAATTAGATTGAAACAATAATTTTATTAGTTATTAAAAATATGTAATATAATAATTTAGGCAGGTCAAATCCATTAGCATTGTCACTTTCCCATTGCATCTAATGACAACAGCATATCCTTTTCATTCATCAACTATTTTGATGTTATATTTTGTATTAAATAAATATCACTAAAAGTATTGAATGCTGTATATCTATTTGCATATTAACATTACTAATATGCAAATAGCCAGTACTACTACCTTTAAATTAGTGACTAGTTTGTCAAAGGCAGGGGTGTCAAACTGGCGACCCGTGGGGTGGTTCAACCGGGCAATATCGGGGGCATTGGGGGCAATATCATAAAATGTGAAAGAAATTACATGTCAGTACATTTCAGTGAAAAAAAGCAAAAAACTAAACAAGCATGCACAACATTATCAGAGTAGGCCTACAAAAAACAGAAAATAAAAGGTATATAAAATTGATAAAATATTTGTTGTTATAATTCCCAAAATAACCTGGGTATCCAGTTCAGTCACTGGAGGACGCTATAGGGGTGTGGAGTGTGTGTTGTTGGTGGCTGGTTTAAGCAGCCTCACCTGGTCGGAGTTAGACTAATTAGACTCTGGGACTGGGTGAGGCTGCACACCTGTGGGGCATTGGCTAATCAGGCCCACAGGTTAAACCAGCCACCAGCACACACACTCGAGGGGAGCTCCAGCATGTACCACCTGCTCTGTTGTTCAGACTACCACAAACTACAATAAACCGGTTTACTCATGAACTGCCTGTGTCCTGCTGTGGGAGAAGCCCTGGAAGCCATAGGAGATGGCATGTGGCAGAGGCGAAACTGCTACATTGGCGCCTGAACAGGGACTTCTCCCTGACGCAAGGTAGGACACGGAAGGGCTGCCCTGGGACGCACTGGAGCTGCCAGCCGCGGCGACGGGCAGCCACCCGAAACTGCTACAAGGGGCTAACATTTATTAATAATAATAATAATAATAAGAAGAAGAAGAATCACTAGAAATACAATAGGCTACCGTGTCAATATTAGATTATTTGATTAAACTTTGTCGAGTACAAGTACAGAGACAACAAAATGCAGTTTAGCATCTAACCAGAAGTGTAAAAAAAGCAGTAATGTGAAGAGTATATACATATGTATAGTGGACAATATAATATATAAGATATATGCAGTATGAACAGAGTAAGTACAAGTAATACTCGTAGTAGATGTTATATACAGAATAAGGTATGAGGTAGATATGAATATGGTAAATACACTATGAACAAGATATGTACAGTGGTATAAATATGAATACAGTATAGGTGAGGTATTTACAGTATAGACAGTAGTATAAATATGATACACTATAGGTGAGATATATTTAGTATGGACAGTGATATAAAAGAGTCAAGTGCAAATGTTCAGTGGCTGGAGGAAGGTGTTTTTTTAGCTATCTACACCAAATGTTTCACAAGGGGGATGCCCGCTATGACCATACAAACTATGAGCATACTCTGTGAATACCTAATTATGTGGTGGCTCTGTGAACAGCCTTCTGTGCAGATTTCTGTTAATCTCTTTTTCAATCTGTTTATCTCTCAACATTGTTATTGAGTTTATTTCAGATAAAAGTTTTGATTGCTCCGTAGATTGCTACAATTTCCTTGGGTGAAGCCATTGTTTTTTTTAATTAGGCAGACTGCGGTGCTCCTTGTTCGCCATGAACTGAAAATTCCTCCCGAGTGCTGATTGGTCCTATAATTGTTGTAATTTTTGGTAAAGGCTTTGACCAGGATCGAGGCCAGACTGATCTGCAGAGAGAAACAGAATGTGAACTCGCGAGATCAGGATTCATTTCCCACCCATTGAGGGTGGGAAATGAATCTCTCTCGCAATATACCTGGGCAGCGATTGCCCCCATGTTAAACCCCATTTGAAAATGCTTTTATCATTAATTACAGCGAAACCATATCACGTAGGTTCATAATCATTGACGAGCACTGTTGGGTAACTTTACTTTTAAAAGTAACTTGTTACATTACAAGATTACTGGCATTAAAAAGTAACTTGTTAAATTACAGCATTACCTACTGAGAAAAGAAACTTGTTAGAGTACTTTTGTGTTACCAAAAATGAAAACCCCATTGCGATTCCTTGTGCACGTTGGTTATATTGTCAAGAGGGCACGTAGCCTACTGTATGTCTACCTTTGAATGTATTGACTCTACCATCAATTCAACTGCAATTCAAAAAGTTTAATTATTTGAAGTACATGAAAGTAAATAGAAACCGAGGGTACCTGGCAGGTGGTACCTGTGCTTTGGCTGACAGTGGACTGGGTAGAGGCATATTATATAACATTACATGTTAGCGCTCCTCCTGAGTGTGTGTGGTGGTGGCTGGTTTAACCTATGGGCCTTGATTACTCAATGCACCACAGGTGTGGAGCCTCACCAAGCCCCAGAGTCTAATAAGTCTGACTCGGGCCAGGTGAGGCTGCTTAAACCAGCCACCAACCACACACACTCCACAGGGTCGTGACTTAATGGCTATGTCGGAGGGTGGAGCGACCATGTTCACCGTCTCTATTACAAAGACCTTATAACAGTTTAACAACATGATTAGGATGTGAGGGCTTCTTACTTAGCAAACCTAATCTCCTCCAGTAAACGCAACCCTAAATTCGTTCCATTAACATTGTCACTCCTGCTCCTCCTGATGTGCCTGTCTTCTCAAATAAGGATTGCAGTAACTTTGTATCTTTTTTTGTGGGTAAGATTAGAGATGTCAGGGCCCTTCTTCTACTCCATTTTCTGCTTATCCTACTCGGTCAATTTTGGACTGTTTCTCTCCTATTTCCATGCAAGACCTCATTGATCTGGTGGGCAGCATGAAACCTTCCTCAAGCCCTGTAGATCTTTTACCAACTTCCATGCTTAAAAACGTACAGTACTTGAGTCTATTGGTCTATGCCTGGGCTCTTTTATAAATAGCTCCCTGTAATCTGGTTGCATCTCAGCTTACTTTAAACATGCAGTTGTTCAGCCTCTTCTGAAGAAAACTAACATTGATTCATTCCTTACCAAAAACCATAGGCCTATTTCTAAGCTGCCTTTTATCTCAAAAATATTACAGAAAGTTGTTGCCAAACAGCTCACTGCCGTCTTGACTACACAATATTTTAGATAAATTCCAATCTGGTTTCCATCAAAGCATTGAAACAGCTCTTCTCAGAGTTTTCAATGACAAACAATTTGTCACATTTGATGTGGGTGAATGCTCTGTTTTTGGTGCTGCTGGATCTTAGCACAGCTTTTGATTCTGTAGATCACAGCATCCTGACTGAAAGGCTTAGGCAGTGGGTGGGTGTCTCTGGGAAGACCCTGGACTGGTTCTCCTCCTGTCTCTCGGATAGGAGTTTTTCTGTGTCGCTTGGTCCCTACTTGTCTGAAACTGCTGCTCTTTCCTGTGGTGTGCCTCAAGGTTCTGTCTTGAATCCTATATATATTATTTGCTTTGTATATGCAGGTCATATAGGTCATATTGTTAGCGAATTTAAAGGTGTCTGTGGAGGTGTGTGTGGTTGGTGGTTGGTTTATGCAGCCTCACCTGGCCCGAGTCAGACTGATTAGACTCTGGGGCTGGGTGAGGCTGCACACCTGTGGGGCATTGGCCAATCAAGGCCCACAGGTTGAGATGATCATTCACGCTTTTATAGCATCCCGACTACTGCAATTCCCTTTTCACCTGCCTCAGCAGGTCGTCTCTGGACCGTCCAGAAGAAGAAGGACGCTGCTGCAGGTCCAGCAGGACATCTCACATCACACCCAATTTTATCTTTGTTACATTGGCTGCCTATCAAGTTCAGGATCCATTTTAAAGTTGCATGAGATAACTCTTTTCTAGTTCAATATTTGCCTTTTTTTGCAACACGTTTATAAATTGGCCTTAGCAAGACCCAAAAAATCATTTTCGTGACATGAGACCCAGGGAATTCATTATTTTAGAATTTCAGTGTACTGGCTAGTACAGTGGCGGGAAATCTTGTCGTCGCAAAGGAAGTGACGCATTTCACGTTGCTGCATGAATATTCGTTTGAGGAGGGTAGGCTTTTTACAAGCAGGGCTGTCAATCAAAAGTAATTTTTAGCAATGTTTTTGAAAAAGTTTATTTGGGGAGACATTCGCAGCAAAAACGATTGCCATGGTAGCTTGTTTTTTTAAAATAAGAAACAGAAAGACTACTATGAGTGAGGAAGACGGGTCACATTCTGTCAAAAGTATAACGTTTTTAACTTTCTTGTAAGTTATGGTTATCGATTACTAGCTGCTGTTGGGGTCCATCAAAAGTTTGTGAGTTAACAAGATGCATGACTCGTAATGTGTTGTTCGCCATCTCAACAATCACAGTTTATCTGAATCAGAGACGCCAGTTATCGAGGGGGAGGTGTATAATTTCCTTATTAAAATGCAGTGCAGTTTTTTATCACGACCAGAGTGGCAGTCCAGTCAAAGTGCCGAGTTATATCATGCAGCTTTAAGGTACTGTTTTTTACATATAGAACCTTGCATGGTCAGGCACCTGTATACATCGCTGATCTGCTCCATCCGTATATATCACCAGTAGGTCACTTAGGGCTTACCAGGGCTTACTGGTTGTCCCTTGCGCTCAACTAAAAACAAAAGGTGATCGTGCCTTTGAAGTGGTGGCTCCGTCACTGTAGAACGTTCTTCCCATAGGCATATGATCTGCGGTCTCTGTTGGCGCCTTTAAGAAGCAGCTGAAGACTTATTTCTTAAAAGTGGCCTTTGTCTTGCCTCAAGCTGTCTAGTGTTTGTAATTTTTGTGTGTTTTTAAGGTCTGTTGTTGCTTATGTTTTATTGTTTGTTTTTCTTTGTATTGTTTTAAGGTTCTATTTTTAACCATGTGCACCCACCCGTGCGAGGGCTAAAACGTGCGAGAGTGCTACTACTGTGTGACTACTAGTGCTTCGATGCTACACGGCGACGAACGTCCAACAGCTGTCGGACCGTATATGCAGGGTGGTCATCGATCATCCGAGGAGGCCGGGGGGGGCGGTTGCAGGGGGGGACAGGGGACTGGAGGAGACAGGTTTAATTTGGGAAACATGGAAAGTGGGATGAACACGAAGAGAGGGAGGGAGCTTTAGGCGGACAGCACAGGGGTTAATAATAGACTCTATCTCGTAGGGAGAAGCACGAAGTAACGCCGTGCGGGCACGCCTCCAGGTTTCTCCTTGATGAGTCGATGAGCCACAGGTGTGTGAATGTTGATCAGGGGAGTGAAAAGGTAATGATGTCATCGGGGAGGAGCTGGAGACTATCTACCACTAGGTGGCAGAAGTTGACGGCATAACACATGAAGTGTCTTACAATAAATGATTTTGAATGATATGGCAATATTTATGAATTCCAATGTATTATTTACAAAATTAATATACACATACTGGAGAACTGTTTGCATAAGGTCAATATTGTGGGCTATTATATTGAAGTCATTAAAGTATGTTTTTCTTTAAGGGACAGGTGATCTGTGACCTATATTACCAAAAGGGGTGTGAATGTATTACGATGGCTCCTACATAGCACATCAACAATATAGTTGCATGAAAAATCGAATTCATAATTAAATAACTATATGCTAGCCATCTATACATGGGCTTAATTTGAACATTATTTACATACGGTTCAAACTATAGTAATGTATAGTACTGTAGTGACACGGTTGACTTTACTTCTTGAGTTTAATATATTTCATACACGGGACTGAAGAAAACTTTGTAGAAGTGCCATCCATCTACATTGCTCTGTCCTTTTTTTTTATTGTTACAGGCTGTTTAGTATCTCCGTTTGTGGTCCGCTACTCAAACATGACCGACGCAGAGTTGGATGAAACAGTCATTGACCTGGTACAAGCAAGCAATCGGCTCAGACGCTGGGCGTGCACATCTTTTTGGAGAGGGCTTTGTTGTGCAAAGGAGTCTGCTCAGGACCAACCCAGAAGGGGCTGCTCTTAGAGCTATTTCTCATAGACTGCATTTTCTAGGTTTTGATCCCATCATATAGCCTATATTTATTAAAAATGAAATGACCTCAGTGTGCACTACTATAGGTATATACAACACCCACCCCAGCAACAGCCTGTTGGCCCTGCTGCCATCTGGCAAGAGATACAGAAGTATTATGGAAGAATTTTCCTATAACATATTGTAACATATTGCCATATATGCTATATTAAGTGTGGAAAAACAGAGTTACTCAGTGGTGTGTCTCTTGTTGGATATACTGTGGGAAGGACATATGGGAAAAGGCAAACCAAGGTGACAAACTAAGGAGACAGACCACGGTGACAGACCAAGGTGACAAATCAAGGGAGTAGATCAAGGTAATAAACTAAGGTTCAAAGAAGGTACATGGGCCGGGGGTTGTCTACGGCCTTATGGTAAAGGAGAAGGATGAATCTTGGGCACCATATGTTGCTGGACAATTGGGGGTTGTCGGCCTTTGAATAGGGGTGGTTTAGAACACACCTACAATGCATATGATTGTTTTGGGACCTATACATACAATGCACGTGATTGGTTTGAAACATACATATAATTCATATGATTGGTTTGAAATATATACACAAATGCCTGTGATTGGTTTAAAAATAAGGGAGTGGTCCACAGAAATTTGTATAAAATTGTATCCTGAGCCTAGTTGGGGAGCTTCTTTGTAAACCAGCTCAGGCTTTTCTATTGCTTGTTTTAAATAATAATTAAAGTCTTTAAAACTTTGGCTTCTCGACCTCTCCTAATTTTTTTAAAAAGTGTTGTTATCCACAACAGTATCTGCTGTCATACCACCAGACTACAGAGCAGCTTCTTTCCTTGGGCTTTAAGACTCCTAAATTCATCCTCCGTACTCAAATGGGTAGCAAAGTAGAAAATGGGAGTCTATCTTGCATCTCCTTGTGCTTGTGTTGTAGAATGACAATAAATGAACCTTGTACCTTGTATAGGACTATGGTCATTAATGTGTACTTCCAAGCTGTTACAAAGAGTGTCTTCATGATACAGAAGCACTGACAAAGCACACAGACATTGGTACTATCTTATATTCTTTATTGTTCATTTCATACATACATTCATACAACTGGACATTGAAACCCAACTAAACTGACTCCGGAAGCCTTTGATACATATGATACATATTTTCTACAATATGTGCGCAAACAAAGGCCCTAAAGGTTGGGTCAGAGTTATTTTTTAATGTTCATATGCCAATGGGCCATAAATGTTGTCTTTCAATATGTGTTCCTCCCCTCTATTAGCCACTGACACATTTCACCGCTTCATGTCTGGACTGAAACTCGTACGTATCCCTGAGAAAGTGAGTCAAGGAAGTGAGCCACCGTGACGACCTCCATGTCCACTTTTCAAGATTCAGGATCATTGCCCTCTATAGTCCACTACTAACTACCATCTATAGCCCACTACTAACTACCATCTATAGCCCACTACTAACTACCATCTATAGCCATGTTAAAGATCAGGCATACAGCATTATGGCTGCTCAGACCTGCTGCAGTCATCTTTATTAATTGATGGAACAAACATGTGAATGTGCATAATGACGCTTAGTGGTAGGACTGGTAACATTACAAGCAGACAGATTTGGAAATGATTGTTATTGATATTGAAATTTAAT
>OMNO01055497.1:0-10399 GCA_900303215.1 Trachyrincus scabrus
AAATTTTCTTTGTGGACCTTTAAGATTTGTATTTGAGTACCCCTGGTCTCTGGTATTATCCATACAGTCTATTGTATTATCCATACAGTCTATGGTATTATCCATACAGTCTCTGGTATTATCCATACAGTCTCTGGTATTATCCATACAGTCTCTGGTATTATCCATACAGTCTATTGTATTATCCATACAGTCTCTGGTATTATCCATACAGTCTCTGGTATTATCCATACAGTCTATTGTATTATCCATACAGTCTCTGGTATTATCCATACAGTCTCTGGTATTATCCATACAGTCTCTGGTATTATCCATACAGTCTATTGTATTATCCATACAGTCTCTGGTATTATCCATACAATCTATTGTATTATCCATACAGTCTCTGGCATTATCCATACAGTCTTTTGTATTATCCATACAGTCTAATTTTCAATAAGACAAAGGTCCATTTATTTAAAAAAAAAATTCAAATTAAAAAATTAAAAAAACCCTGTTGTCATGGAGATGACGGTACGCTGAATGTGATTGGACCAAAGCAGAGTAGACGTCCTATCACAGACAGAGGAGCAGTCGGACAAGCGGAGCGCTGCTTGCAGTGGAGAAAGTGGAGATTTACATTTACATTTACATACGGAGAATTCTGACGCGTTGCGTCGCGGCGATTTACATTTACATTTACATACGGAGAATTCTGACGCGTTGCGTCGCGGCGATGTCTCGCAGATAATACATGAAAAGTATAATTTGCTCAGAGTCCGGAGACAGTTGTGGTTCGGTCCGAATGCGGACCGGAGTCCGGACTTTGAGGATGCTTGGTCTATATCCTCAAAGTCCGGACTCTGGTCCGGATCGGGATAATTTTAATTTTAATAAATGGACCTTTGTCTTATTGAAAATTTTCTTTGTGGACCTTTAAGATTTGTATTTGAGTACCCCTGGTCTCTGGTATTATCCATACAGTCTATTGTGTTATCCATACAGTCTATGGTATTATCCATACAGTCTATTGTGTTATCCATACAGTCTATGGTATTATCCATACAGTCTATTGTATTATCCATACAGTCTCTGGTATTATCCATACAGTCTCTGGTATTATCCATACAGTCTCTGGTATTATCCATACAGTCTCTGGTATTATCCATACAGTCTCTGGTATTATCCATACAGTCTCTTGTATTATCCATACAGTCTCTGGTATTATCCATACAGTCTCTGGTATTATCCATACAGTCTATTGTATTATCCATACAGTCTCTGGTATTATCCATACAGTCTATGGTATTATCCATACAGTCTCTGGTATTATCCATACAGTCTCTGGTATTATCCATACAGTCTCTGGTATTATCTATACAGTCTCTGGTATTATCCATACAGTCTCAAACTGTATCACTTTAGTTTAGCTATTTGTTTAACTCTTAAACATTATTAAAATGGTCTGTATACTGTTATGCTTACTCCCTTCAGACTTTAAACTTTTGAACTCTGTTCCAATATTATTCACTTGAGTTCAGCTATTCAACATTTCCATACGTCTTAAACTATTTAGCTTTATTTAACATATGTTTAAGCGTATTTTGCACTGCAGCACTCACCACATTTTCTGCAGGAAATGCCTTTTCTTAAAAAATGTTTTTACAAAGTGCTGCCAAAATAATGAAATTAAACTATTCAGAGATTAAAACTGAATATACAGTACATATAAATAAATAAAATAGTGTATAACATAGAATACATTGACAAATACATTCAAATAAATACATTTATATTTAAATTTATTTATTTAAATATATAGATTTTTTACATACGTTTTACAGTTCTAAAATTACAGTTTTAAATTTAATATAATATATTTCTTTTTTTTTTGCAGCTCTGATGATGACCTGACATACAACGCCAACACACGTCCACCATGGCAACACAGGAGGAAGTCAAGGTAAGAACTGAACAAACACAATCTTATGTTTAACAACTTTATGCATACACCGATTTCCACAAATAACATACAACGAAACATTCAGATCGACCATAGATCGATAGATATCTGAGCCATCTGATAGACTATCCAGCCATCTAATTCTGATCTAATTTTTTATTTTAGAATGAAGAGGAAACTCTGTCATCTGACCTGAGAGAGTGGAGCAAGGAACAAGTCAAACATTGGGTTTGCAATGTGGCAGGACTTAATGCCAGATTTGCCAACTTGTTGTATGTCCAGGACATTAACGGGTCTAGTCTGGTCCTTTTGGAAAAATCTGATCTTCTAGGACTGGGTGTGACTCTTGGACCTGCAAAACTACTCATTAATGCCAGAGATGAACAGTTGGAAATTAGCAAAGGGTTGTCAGGCACGGTTAACCAGACTGGTAGCCATTGCACGCCTTATCCATTTTACAGATACCACGATTCACACAGATATGTGAATAACGCCATTCTAGATGTCATAGAATCAGGCCCCTTGGACTTTATTGAACCGTGTCACGAGTACAAAGGCTTTAATAACACACCAGATGAATTCAAAATGACAAAGTTTACAGATGAAGTCGTTCGCTTCGCTGCAGCCTGCATGAATAGTCGTACAAATGGCACTATACATTTTGGAATAGGAGACATGCCAGAGTTCACTCACGGCCAGGTATTAGGCATTTATGTTGCAGACAAAGAGGCCTATGAAAAAGCACTGAAGCTTGCAATTAGCTTGCGTTTTCAACATAAACATGTCCAGGCAGTAACACAGTGCATCAAACCAACAAGGTTTGTTGGTGTTCTCAATACGGACACAACGTCATCAGAAAAGTGTGTCATAGAAGTGGACATAGTGCCTGACTCAACTATTTGTGAAAAGAACATGTACCATACTTTTAGCCTGGATACAAGGAAGCCAAAGAGAAAGGCCAAAGGCAAAGAAACTGACCTTGGAGAGAAACAGTCAAAGCAATTCTTTGTTCGTGATGGTGGTAGCAGCAGGAATCTCCTTGCTCCGACAACCTTCGCCAAGCCAATGGAAGAGTTCAACAAGTTTGAAGACAAATTGACACAGCTAGTACAACTCCGAAAACAAGCAGAAGATAAGCAACTGAAAGCAGTTAGAAGCAGCGCCCATGGCTCAAAACTAAGTCAAATGATTACTGGTGGATCCCAGTCTTTGGATAAGTCACATTTTGAGCAGTACGTGGTTGTTACGAACAAATCACATTCAATCCAATTGGAATCGCTACGCTTTCTAATTGAGCTGAATCCGATTGCCGTTTTGGACTTTGATCCTGAGTCTGAAAGAGATGGATTACAAAAGTACATTGGAGAGAAAAGCACAGTCAACATCCATTCACCAGTACAGTATAAAATTACAGGGGCTGTTGAAGACATTGCAGACAAGTTGAAATTGACGAGAAATACCAGCTGGGTGTTTTGTAATGGAGGTGTCAATGGGGAGGTGCCCTCCGACATAGACACCTGGTTAATGGACAAGGGAGCCTCAGTTCGAGATGTGATTTCCTTTTTATGTCGAAAAGACATGCTCCCACACAAGCGTTACCTTGTAGTCTTCCTCCTACTGTCTACTGTAGGTGAGAACAGCGATCCTCTCTTAGAGACCTTCAGCATATTCTGGCAGGAGCTAAAAGGCGTCGAACAAATTCTATGCATCTGTGAAAATGAAAACGCATACACCTGCTGGAAGGACCTAATTGAAGCTCGCTATGGAATCGACATTTCCGGAAGATGCATATATCAGCTGAGTTTTGCGGAGATTAACGGTACCATTCTCAGTCTGCTCTCAGAAAACCGTAAGGCTTGCCGTTTCCTCCCCTGTGGTGGTGGAAGCAAGGTGCTGCTTGAAAAGAAAGTGGAGAGCAGCCTGAGTGCCTTGGATGTTCTCTGTGTCAATCAGTGTGAAGGAGGAAATGAAGATATGACCATAGAAGAGAACTTTTACAAAGGCGGTAAAGTCTCATGGTGGAATTTCTTTTTCTCTGAGCAGCCTGGCTCTACCCCATTCATCAAACGGGACAAATTTGACTTCATCGTTAACACAGTCATCCCAGATTTGTGCTCCTGGAGAAAAGTCTGTGCGTCTTTCAACCTCCAGCATGTGACCGGATGTGGTGGAACGACGTTAGCCAAGCACATCCTATGGAGTCTGAAGGACCAGTTTCGCTGTGCAGTCTTGAAAGATCACCACAGTGACATGGCTGAAACTGCTGTCCAAGTGGTTAAGCTGTTGACCTTTGGCTATAAAGAGATGTCCCCTCAGATACCTGTGTTGCTTATGATAGATGACTTTGAAGACATGGACATGGTTTCAGAGTTGCAACAGCTCATTGAACAAGAGTGTGTGAAGGCGAAGATTAAATCTAGTTCCCCCAAAGTGATTATTTTGAACTGCATGAGGTTGGAGTCAGAGGAACAGACAGAAACAACTGTAGAGGATGTATTCATCGGCAACAAACTCTCAGATAATGAACAGAGACTGTTTGAGCAGAAACTGGTCGAAATAGAGAAAACATACAAAAATGCTGAAACATTTTATGGTTTCATGATCATGAAGAAGAACTTTCTGCCAGAGTATATCCAGAGTGTTGCACGTAACACTCTAAAGGGCTTCAACATCAGTCAGAAAAATGCACAGCTAATAGCTGTTTTGGTTTTGTTGGGTGTATACTGCAAAGACGCCTCCCTCTCTGTCTCTCTTTGTGAAGAGTTTCTTGGCCTTCAGCCAAAGCCATTTTGCGGGACTGAAAGAATTGAAGATGGCTTTGGGAAGTTCTCTACTCTAATCAACAGCAGTATAGTTGAGGCTAATGTAAGATATAAGGCTGTGAAAATGATTCACTCAAGCATTTCCTGGCATTGCCTGCAAGAACTTACCACAACGTACAACGTGCAGCGCTGTCAAATTGCCAACCTGCTGCTGAACACTGATATGTTCTTTGAGTGTACACAAGGAAAAGGCAAACTCACAGCGGCTGTTCATGACATGTTGGTGAAGAGACGTCACACAAACAACGATGAGGACTCCCAGTTTTCCCCATTAATTCAGGACATTAAAAAAGAAAGTCCTGGATTTGAAGAGATTGTCCTACATAATGGCGCCAAAAGGTTTGAGAAAGATGCCTTCATCCATCAAGTGCTGGCCAGATATTGTCTAAAGAAGAAGGATTTCAAAGAGGCAAAAGACTGGGCATCACAAGCGAAACGTATTCTCAGGGACAGCTCCTATATAGCAGACACGACAGCGCAAGTAATCAAGCAAGAATTGAAGAATGCCATTGCTACTGAGAAGGAGGTCCCCATTAAATGGGAGATGTTGAGGGTTTTCCTCAAAATGGCCCAATCTGCAACCCATGCATTCAAGGACGCCCAGGAACTTGCAAAACAAGAGTCACTGAATCGCTTCAAGAGCAAAATCAACAATTGCCATTTCAATTCAAATGCCTGCATTGGAGAAATTCAGGTGGCAGTGATTGTCATTGAAATATTAAACAAAACCCCCATATTTTCTTCAGGAAATGTCCATCATGACATAATGAGTGGGGTTCTATCCGGGGACATTACAATTCAGCAATTGGAGAAACATGACCCCAAGTACAACAAACATACCCCTTACTACATCGTCCTAAGACAGTTTGAGGAATTCCTTTACAGCCTAAGAGTCCGGATGAAGAGGCAGTTCGACTTCCTCGAAAATTTCTACGTAAACTTTGGATCCAGCTCAGGATTGAGAGACAAGCGTGAGCTAGTGACTCGAGAAGAAATCTTCAAATGCTTCAGGCAATATTCCGACCTCTTCTGCAGGACCGATAGCAAAGATCTACTGAGGAACAAAAACATGAACATTATGCTGCAGGTTCATCAAGCAAGGCAGTTCCTGGATATGCGCAAAGTTGATACTCATTCAGGGGTTCTGAACTGCCTCTCAAATGGTACTTCAAGTGACATAATGGAGAAGATCGCTCGACAGTACATGTATGTTCATCAAAAGGCTAATTCCGTTAGCGTAAGGGAAAGAATCAACTACATCTATGTCAATGTTGTCCTGAACTGCCTCAAACCAGGGTCCAAATTCTGTGTCCCATACAAGACACTTATGGACATCCTTTGCAAAGTTCTCCATGGACAGATCCCATTAGAGGACAACTTAGCCCTGCACTTCATCACGATTTCCCTGTTGTGGCCACAACAACACGTTTCTTTGTTGTTCTGTACTGCTGAGACTCAACGTTTGGAGAATTATATATCGCAGATGAGAATCTCATATTATGCAGAGATGAAGGAAGTGTGCAGTGGCAAGTGGCCTGTTGTGCACTTCTACCTGGGGAAGAAGCAAGGTTACGGCCAACTCGTACACCACGCAGTCATCGAGAGCTGTGTTAAGGAGCAGGAACAAATTTCACAGTTTAGAAATGGCAAAATATGGAAAGAGAAGGAAGTTGAGGCCCTCCTGTACAGAATGACCGGAGAGGTACAGGGCGGTTTTGTACTGGCAGAAACCTGCATCTCAGACCTGAAGGTCAAAATCAATCCAATGTACCGAAGCCAGCTGAGTGGCAGAGCTTGTGGGTCAAACGTGTCATTCTTTATTGGTTTTACAATGAAAGGTCCCCTTGCCATTGACATTGATTGAGTCGTAGAAAATATTTTGCGATGTTACTTATGTCATGGTTGATTATAATCGCATGTCATTGCAAGTTGTTTGTTTAATTATATTACTGTATCAACTGTTGACTGCAGTTAACAGTTGACTTATAGTTCAGCTAATGAGATATAACAAGCTTATTGTGTATGTTTTTGTAAACTGTAACAGAGCCAAGCTGTCTTCTCAAGCAAATTGTCTAATGAAAAGATGATGTCTTAAACAAATGTTTGAATACATTGTGATTATTGAAATATGAAAAATATCCTGAAATATTAAATATGCATTTTTTTATAGTGGCATATGAAATGAGATGAAAATGGCTTTTTTAAATTTCTTGATGTGTTATTGTTTTTTTATGCACTTATGTACTTTATCATAGCTTTTCACATTGTTGACTTACATTGTGAATTACATTCTAAACTTCTATCATGCACTTATTCAGCAAAGTCTGCCTGTTATTTACTCTTAAAATCTTTTTTTTTTTACTCTGCACACCACTCCAACAAATATTTTTGCATCATGTTATTGTCGGTTATAGCTGTTACTGTATAAAATACAGACGTGGCGTTATTGTAAGAAAAACAACACAAAAAGAGCAGTTCAGACTGTCATTTAGTGGAATTAGGGAACATTCACATTCCAAATCAAATCAGTCTGCTAGCCTGTGAGTTTCTTCCCTGTTACAGTAAATGTACAGCAACGTGTGTATCTAACTACCCTGATCATGTCTGGCTTTGTAACCCCACAAAGATCATCTAGTTTTTATTGAGTGTAAGATTTGTTGTATGCTTATGAATTCGATTTTTTCTTTTTCTTTTTATATGTTTTGTTTATTCTATTCCAAACATCTGTATTCAATGTCGTAATGCTTACAGAATATTGTGATTTATTGATGATATGCATGCTTGCTGATGACTTCATTTAACTGGTGGAAAAAACATATAAATTACCAATTAGGTCAATAAAACGCTTACTGAGTTTGACTGTGTTTGACATTGTTTTCATTTGGAGAGACTTAAGACAAGTGTGCTTGCAGTTCAGTTCAGTTCAGAATATAAAATTCTGAAATTCAGAACAATTATTGTCCATGGCAAATAAGTATTGTGTTTTTTTCCAGGTCCTTTTGACCTGTTCTGACACTTTTTATTACTAGCCTACAATTGGGGTAATTTGGTAGAATTCAGATTTGAATTCTGAAAATATCTTTTGTGCATGTAAATGTAGTATGTGTTATGCCGTCAACTTCTGCCACCTAGTGGCAGTCTGTCTCCAGCTCCTCCCCGATGACATCATTTTCTGTTACCGCCCCTGATCAGCATTAACACACCTGTGATTCATCTACTCATCAGCACACAGTATTTAAACCCTGGCTTTTCATTCGCTCCTTGCCAGATCGTAGTATACCCTGACCCTACTCACTCTGTTACCTGCTTGCCTGATTACACCGCCTGTTGCCGATCTACCGAATAGGCCTAACACAGCTAACCCAGACATTAGACTGACAGACATTAGTTTAATCTCAAGCTGCACCTTACATTACCTAATATGCTAGGGGTGAGGGGTTACACGAGGAATTGCCTACATTGTTAGGTAGGATATAATAACAATGGCAACAACGACGTTAACCTTTTCAATGATATAATTATATTATTGTATTTAGTTGTATATTATAGCCTATCGTTCTCCGGAATGTCCCATCGAATGGCTTTCCGCTGCATGGACGACTGGGCTTACGAGGTGATGTGGATGCTGAAATGTCTGACACGTCACACTGCTCCACTGCAACGCATGACAAGACCTGGACAAGACCTCCCAGCCGACAGCACCTGTGATGACAGCACCTGTGATGACAGCCCCTCCCAGCCAGGGTCTACTGCATCAGACCTCTGCTTAGTTGTTCAACATTCACCAGAACGACTCCTGGCAAAAGGTTTTTGTTGCGTGTGTCCTCCTCATAGCACACTTTCAGTAATTGCTATATAGTCTTCATCATAGAACGCCCTGTAATTTGTATTTATTCATGGTGAATCGCTGTGTGGTAGTGGTTGTGCAATTGAAATGGCTGCATTATAGTAATGTATGGCCGTGATTTGTTTCAGGGAGGATAAGGAACTCTACACTGGATCACTGGAGACCTGCCACCTCCAGCTCACCTCCAGCTCACCTCCAGCTCACCTCCAGCTCACTGAAGTTCCTGGAGAGAGAAGAGGTCGGTTCAACATTCAACACGTTACTGACATTTTCAGAACATTTTGTTGGACAGTTTGGACACCTGTACCTCAGTCATGGTCTCTCAATGCAGTTTAAATCCATTCATTGGGAATGAGTTGCATTATTTTAGGTTGATGCCGCCATGAGGCATCCCAGATTCACATCAAGGTTAATTTGCGTTATGTTTGCGAGTTGACTGCGCCTGCCTCTCTATGAGCAATTTAGATTTTTGATCTCTCCCGGGTCATTTCTGACCATTTCTGACCATCAGGGAATCCATCTTGCCTGTCAATCACAGGTGTGTGAGGGAGGGGACGTTTTTTGCTTGTTTAGTTTCAAAATCTTGCTCTTTTCTGCTGTCTTTTTGCAACTCTCGAATCTTGCCTACAGCAGCCTTGAGTGCTATTGTGTGTACAGTCCATTGTGTGCATGTGTGAAACTTGTCATTTACATTGCTACTGCATCACTCTGATCTGTTACCAACAGTCCAATCAATACCTGAAATTGAGAAATGATACTCTACTGCTGGAGTACACTTGGACCTTTCCCTGCCCCCACCAGTAGGTGACGCCAAACCATAACTGCTAGCTGTAGTTGTCAGCGTGTGCTCTGTGCTCTATGACTCGAGGCGCTTGACGGGTCTGTTAATATCTCTCCACTAGAGGGCGCACTAGGCTAGGGCGGACCGCACTCTGCTTCGCCTGCTGTGGATGATTATTTATTTATCTCAAACTTGGGAGTTTTCGTCATACCCTCAACCCCCAGAACTGCTTTCATTTATCCACTGTCTCTAACCCCCGAACTCTGATGTTTTACTTTGTTTCTCGCTTTGTCTCCCCAGGGATACTTATAATGAAGCAATGATTTCATTATCTTTGCCTATAAACTAATGATGACATAATACTTTATTTGTTTTATTAAACAAATCGTTTTAATGATAAAAATCTGAATATTGTTAATAAAGGTAGCCTGCTGAGTGGTTGGTGACTACAGACTTAATACATCCCCTCTGTGATTCATATCAACGGCCCTGCTGCTGTCTGCAATTTATTTATTTTTACTCATACTACAAATGTCTCTCCACGAAAAGCCCATTTGTCTTGTTTTTTGGTTTTCAACATCAAAGAACAGAATAAGCGTTCACTAGATGAAGTCACGGGAACGGACGGGAGGTTGATGGGTTCCTTGTCAAAGCCTGAGTTTGTATGTGAATGTATGGACGCATACTAGCCCAGTTTCCCACAACCCCCCCATGACGCAGCGCCCGCCGGGACTTAAAATACACGACCCCGCCGACCTTCGTCCCAGCGGTCCAGAGCCACCCAACCCCGCGTCCGAGCTCCGGTGAGTAATGACCTCCCGCGCCGGGCCGGGCACAATGCGGCGGCTGTGATTGTGTTTTAATTCTGATGGCAGAGCAAGAAAAAGAAAGAAAAAGATGATGTGTTCCTGTGAGACCGGGACTGGATTTATGAGGCCCGTCCTGGCCCCCCGGGGGTCCCGCGTCCTCTCTGATCTGCTTTTACTCCGCCGACCCGTCGACCCCCG
>OMNO01055499.1:8097-22375 GCA_900303215.1 Trachyrincus scabrus
AAAAAAAGAGAGCAAACTGAGACGGAGAGGCAAACAGCCTCGCACAGTTAAGTGAAACCAGCCCAGTGTGTGGAGTCCCGAGGCCTCTGCTCCATGTCAGAGAGCACTGGCCAGTTACAGCAAAGGGAGTGCATAGCCTCTGAGGCCTCGTGCCAACTACCCCACTACCCCCATCCCTTTCCCTGTTCCTCTTCAGCTGCTCGGACGTGTGGCTGCCCCTGCACCATCCAGGAGGGCCGACTGCATGCTCCCAGGGGCCTCTCGCGGCTCCGGCGGCAGCAGATGCAGAATGCCAGTTTAACCCTCTACTGCCCCTTCCTCTGCTACATGGACAGACTGCCTCTCCATCCTGGAGGTGAGGAGGGGCTCTTGTGCTCCAAGTGGGCCTGGCTCTCTCTCTCTCTCCTCCCCCCCTCGCTCAATCTTCTGGGTTGAGGCCACAGCGCCGCTGGAACTCCTGGCCGTGCTCGTGGATCCACTTGTTGGCGACTGAATTATTATGAAGAACAAGATTAAACTGCTGTTGGTCATTGTGACATCACTTTGGAGTTTGTTGTTGAAATGAAGTTGGACATTTAAATGATAATAGCTGCATGTTTAAAAAAGATGCCTACGCTCTGTTTTTTAAGCTGTCTAAATATTAATGAGAATCTTATGATGAAACACATATATGGTATGCATATGGAGAGGCAGTGTGCAGTTGTATGACCTTTAGATATATACCATTTCTTGTTGATGTATCTCTGTAATGCAGCACAGATGTGCACTGAATGCTAACAACAAAAAACTAAAAATGCTGGACTGCTGACACGCTCTTACAGTAACAGCTAATTTGCTAGTTGTCCACTACAACTGAATGGTACATTCGCAAATGTGAATTGACATCATAGTGGAAAGAGATAACAAGTACCTTCATGAAGTTAAAATCCTTACCCCATTTGTCCCCAACAAGCACAGGGCAGCCAGCATGCAGTGTGTTCTCATCCCCTCGACCGTTCCTGTGAAGGTTCCACCAGAAGAGGGCACCGTTCTGGGAAAATAAAAGCATGTTGAAATAAATTGTGCAGCAATAAATAGCATGTGATTTATAGATGGCATGGCTGCAGTGTGTGGACCAACAAACACAGCTAAGCTATAATTATTGTTCTGCTAGAGGCTCATGTGGACTGGTGAGACCAGCAGCCATCTTGGACGTACAGGAAGTGATGCAATCAGTAAAACAAGATCCCAAAAGATTGTAATCTAGCCATACTTTAAATCGTTTTTCCGATTTCACGTTGTGAAACACCTATTTACGTTAAGGAGCAGTGTAGGGAACATACAGTGTAGTACCACTCCTGGCCACAACGCTTGCTCAAACACAAGCGTTAAAGATTGTTATGTATAAGACATTTTGTGGTCGACAGTGAAATTGTCTACAACTACGTTATCTTCAAAACCATTCAGGTTAAGTTCTTTCCTAAATGCACAAGCTGGTGAAGCGATACCCCAATGAAGTGAGGGGTGAAAGGGTCCTGAAAACCGTCCGTAGCGGCTCATTTGTCAATCAAAACCAACATCAGCCTCCGCTTCACACAACAGTGCTGTTGTCATATGAAACCCCTTCGCTGACGAACCCACCTTTTAGGCATTTTGACAGCTGCACCAAGTAAGCAGTATGAGAACATGTCCTAACTTGAGGGGAAATAGGGTGGAAGCATCTGATCTCTAAATGTGGTTCAAAATGGTTCACAAGATTAGATTTAGGTTCCATTTGAATTTACCAATCATTAGAATCATCTTACTGTAAGTTCATCTTTTCTCCTTGACATAGCCGATTGATATAGCCACATACTCACTAACAAAGTCTTCTATCCAAATAATGTCTGTTTAAAAAACAATTACAGTGGTCAATTACGCTATACGAGGTTTTCACCCTTGGATGACCACTAACAGGGAGAAATCATATTTTTGAGAAAGAGGCGGTAAATTACGGAATAAGCCTTAGGCTACACAGAGGGGGAGAGAGAAAGGTAGAGATAAAGAGAGAGAGAGAGAGATAGGCAGAAATAGAAAGAGGCATAGAGAGGGAGAGAGAAGGGAGTGAGGGAGTGAGGGCAAAATACCTCCACCACTGGAACACTGAAGTTTGCATAGATGAAGGCCGTGGATCCACCTGCCTCGACAGAGCTGAGCTGTGGAATAATGAAATTCTTTCAGAGCTGTGTCTAGCGGTGATGTGCTAATATTATTAAAAGCCACTTTCTCTGCTGCAGTGTTTTAAAAGGCTCAGACACACACATTCCTGTCCTTTATACCAGAACACACATTTGAACACACACATTTTTTTCTTTTAGGTGAGTAACCATGCAAACCAAAAGTTGACCCAGAAAAGCAGTCTAGATACATCATCATCATCATCATCATCATCAATGATGTAATGGGGTAACTCACATATATCATAAATGTTGCCACTCGATTTCCAGTTTTGAGCTTGAACACGGGGCTTGATGCAGACTAAATGCAGGGAATAAGACATAAACACACGGATGATCAGTAATTAAAGCTATCATTAAAGACCGTGATGATGACGTTTTACCTATACATGTGCAATATAAATCAATTTACTCTATTAACTATTACTGTTTGCTATTTAGTAATTAAGTCCACGACTAAATAGCTTTAGCTTTAATTCAAAGCAATTTACAATTTACAATTTCATATACATGGTGGTGGGGGTTAGGCTGCGGAGATAGGGGATGGAACGCAGATGGAACCCTTCTGTCTAGGACACCCTAGCCCCCACTACACTATCCTGCCCCGTCACTCACCGTAGCATGGTCGTAATGAGGTTCATAGTGGCCACCGATCCCATAATTGACCACCTGGAGGTACTCTCCGTAAGGGCTATGCACGTTCAGGCCAGTGAGCTGAGCGATGCGTTGATCCATCCGACCGATGATGGGATGAGCCGTGTCTTTCAGCCAAGCGCTGAAAACAATGTAGCGTGGATGTTGATATGAAATCATGTTCAGTCTTTAATTAGTTATCTAGTTTATTTGTCAAAACTAGACATTTTCTCCATGTTCTCTTCCAGTGAATACTGACTCAGTAAACACACATGACATATTTGCCGAATGAAGTAACTTGCCGGGCAAGCATACACAAGTTTAGGCAACTCAGAAGCATCAACAAACTTTGATTAAACATTTACTTACTTCTACATATATTTCAAATGAGAATAAAGTGGAGACAAAGACGAATCGTCCATCTACACGATCAACAAGACACCCTGGGGTGGCTACAAAAGCAGCATTACAACCAGGGTGTTTACATTGTTACCTCTTGCTGATGCGATAGTCGGCTGTTTCTTGTTTCCCTCCAGAGGCCACAACCGATCTTCTCAGCTGGTCAATAAAGATGGGAGATGAAAAAGTCAAACTTTCACATCCAGCTGTCAGCATTGACGTATGTGTGCAATGAGTTCAAACTGTGCCCCCAAAAAAAGAAAACTGAAAAGGATCAATTCTGAAGAGACCGCCAAGAAAGTCCAGGTTCCTCATGCTGTTACAATAGAAATAAGCTAAACTCTGGTGGACATCTAAGATTTCATTCCTAGAATTGTATGAAAGGACCATGGAAAAGTGGTGGGCCAAGGCATTAGAAATAACTCTTAAAACATCACTGAATGATCTTATAAGTGGCTCAAAGAATTGCACATCTTGCACACAGTGGATTGGAATTTCTTTTTTGACCACTCGCACCAATTCTCTTCATATCAGGCTACACACACACACACACACACACTTCTATTGTCACACTCTCATCTCCTACAATAGAATAAGAAAACTGTAAAGCCAGTTAAAACAAAATGTGTCTGCCATCTCAAATGGAACTGCTAAATGCTGAAACACTGCAATTAATCCAGACCAACGTGAACAACACTTCCATAGTACAGGAAACCCGCGCAAGTCCGAGGGGCTAATACTCCTGGGCTCCGTCTCAATAAATCCACAAGATGACGTACTAATGAAATAAGTACAGGGGGAGATTTGCATCGGAGCCGGGGATGGAAAAACCTCATTGGAAGGTGCCAAAAGCATCCCAGCCGCTACGGAGGACAGCATCTGCTCTAGTGCTACTGTTCACTTTCCAAAAGGACTGAATCAGCATATATCGATCCGAGCACAACCACATTCAATGGAGCCGTTGAAAAAAAAGTTGATACTACACAATGGCGGCTAATGTCTCAAGCTGTCTGATATGCGAGCTTTCACCACTGGAGCCAAGTGCAACGTTGACAGGCGAAGGCGCTCTGCCAAGACTCGTAGCTATGCATCGCATATTCCTTAGAGCCTCGCTAAATGTCTGAAGCCCAGGCCACTTCCCCCACAAATGGGCCTTTCAAGAGATCTCGCTCTGCTCAACATGTTGTTTTTTTTACTCTCCTCTGATTGGCATTACAAAGCACTTGCATTCCAGACATTGTGGCGAGCAAGGATCTGTATGTAGCTGCCTTGCTCATGCAGAAACGTTCTTCTGTTTAACCAGGTTTTGGGATAGACATAAGGGCACTTCAGTACACATGGCCATAGTAGGCCGGACTGGGTTGACCTATTTTATATTCTGCTTTCACACTAAAATAATTTCTTAATTATATGAAACAACGTAAACCTGCATGAAACAACTGGAACCCAAGAATAGGCAATACCAAAATAAGGTCTGTGAGAGAAGTCCCACTAGTGCATTCTCAAGAAGAAGATGAAACACTGGACTGGCAATGGTATTTCTGGTGGCCAATTGTAATATTTCAGGGTGATTTTAGCAGGGGTTGGAGACAAGTTATAGTTAACTTGTTACTTACTCCTTGTTGGGACAGCGTCTTTATGTCCTCTGCCTCTTTGTCTGTGATGAAATTGTGATAAAGAACCACATATGGCTGCAGGCTTAGAACCTCACGTCTTATTGGCTGCAGCAGTAGCTCAGGATTGCCATTGGTGAAATAGTCACAGAAGAGTCTGTGGTTTTCATAATGCTTTGGCTGTTGGAAGAAACATTCGTCTGAATTGTGTTACCAAAGTAAAAGTCATGTAAGATTATAGAGAAATTAATTTTCATGTTTTAATATAAGCACATTAATGAGATTTGGTTTGTAAGTATAGAATCATCTGTTCAATATATGCTGATAAAAGCAGAATCTTTGGGTAAACTAGTCTAGTGCCCCTTTAATTTCTAAACCTCAATAGAGTTTAAAATTATTGTTTCAACAACTGAAATACTGATATAATATTGTACTCAGAGCTGCATTACACATTAAAAAGTAATACACAGAATTCCCATGCAACTCAATCAAGGAATTTGGGGGATATTTGGACATTATGGAGAAGGCTCAGTTTCCTTCTCATGTCTGGCCAATGAATTGAAAGGTTTACACAAAGAAACTCAGCGAGTCAAAGATAAATTAACAACTCTTGAAAGGGGTTATTTCCCTTCAAGGCTTCAGCCAAGTTTCTGTATGCTATTTGAAGAAAAACATTGTCCAACATTTGTTCAATATTACACAGCCCATTACCATATTCTAGGTCTCCTGAACTATTCATATTTCCTGTGGGTGCCCTCCCTCTACATATTCATTGAGTGATGAACGGTGTACCTGCAAGCCTTGTGTCTGGCATAGCCTCTCGTAAGAGTTCCTGGTTCTCAGATAAGTGGAGTTCGGCCTCCTCATTCCACCACCCTCGCTGATTGGCAGGGATGTGCTCTGAACAAGCAGCTTCTCATATTTCTCCACGTTCTGCAGAACGCGTCCATTCATTGGATCTAGGGGGAAAGTAAATAGATTCAATCTGCTTGAGACAGCGCACAGTCCGCACACGGCACATGTTTTTTTCCCCGTTGCAGGCAGTTAGATGAATAGTGTAGTTAAAAACTGTTTGACTCAATTGAAGGTTAATGTTGATTTATTTTAATATGTTAATTGTTGGGAGCATTTCAAATGTACATTCAAAGGGCAAATACCATGGTGGAGCAACTCCTGAGACAGACTCAGTGCGTAGGACACATTTCCCGCCTGAAAGAAAGCAAACACAAACACGTAAACAAAAAACGCAATGAGATGACGTGACTGATGTGCTTTACAACGTCCCCACATTATACCACTGTTTGAGTTTTGCAAACAATGCCGCAAGAGGGGTTTTTACGAGCTGACTTTAAAGTGTGAGAAGGCCAGATGGTCCAGGGCGTCCTCCAGAGTGCCTTCGTTCTCCGGGCTCCACTCCCCTCCGGCCCCCCTGAAGAGACGCACCGACTCCTCCAGCCACGGCACCGAGTGGTAGTAGTCCCCCTGCTCGTAGGCCACCTGCACGAAGGTAAACACGTGGTGGATTAACAACCCCCTGGAAAATAAAGAACCGAACAAAAAACCTCCTAACGAAATGTTAAATGACAAGTGCTGGTGTGTGGTTTGTAGTAGTTACACGACCAATACCAATGCTAAGATGTAACTATTTTGCTATATGAGGGGAGTCTTTGTTTATGAAAAAGTCAGTGGAAGAGACAGGGAGAGGCAATGGGGGCAAAGGATTGACCCAATTGTGGATATTAAGAGTCTCCTAGCCTCCTAGCAGAGGCTTGTGGTTCAATTCAATTTGCACTTTGGTCTAATAGAACAGGACACAGACTCACCAGGACAGGTTACAACAGTGTTTCAAACAACCTGTTCTTTTCACCCTCGTCGGTGGCTCCAGCAGCAAATAAACAACTTGTTTAAAAGTGCCTAAGAACACTTTCACTTCCCAGGACTGTTTCCCTGTGTACAATGCCACTGTTTTGACTTAATTCTTTTTGACTTGTGCCGAGTGAGCTAATGTCTTTTCCATAGCGTTTGGACGCCTCTCCCACGCAGTGCCCTGCCCTCGCACATCACCGCTTCCCATAAACAATGGGATTCATAGTGGGAATACCCAAGGCTAAGCTAAATTTGTTCATCATGGAACAGTTTAGGCTATTACAACAAGGACTCTGGAGCCATACAGCGAGAGGGAACTCTCCCTAAGGTTCAATCCACTGACAGATCTAAAGGGAAAGTATTTCTTAGTATTCCTGTGTGAGACACATAGGGCCGTAATGATTGAGATGAACAGCAACATCTGAAAACACTCACACAGTGAATGCAGTGCACAGAGAAACGCCAGTGTTGAATACTGTACGGGGGGATGAAGGTCAAAATACGATGGCAGAAAAAAAGAATGATAGCCCTGGTACCTTTCCAACCAGGAAGCAGTCGTCGCCAGAGAGAGGGACGGATACCGTGGGCAGGTAGATGTCAACAGGGTCTCCACGAGCAGCCCTCTGGAAGCGACCCCTGGCCAGGCTCCCCACCTGGAGAGCGTACACATCCTGGAGCCGCATCAGCCCCTTAGCAGCCCCCTGGAGGTCCTCCAGCTTGGGCAGGCTGGCCTCCACTGCCTCGAAACTGGACCTCAGGGCTGGGAAGAAGAACGGCCACAGGGGTGATTGGGGGGGGGCTGGGTGTTGAGAGGAGAGGAGGGGTAGAGCTGGGGGTGGTGGATATACCACCACCAGATGTTTTCTGGTAATACTGGTATTCTAAGGCCACTGTGAAATGTGAGGACACAAAAGAATGAATGGAAGATTGGCCATCTAGGATGATAGCAGACATATCCTGTCAGTCAGAAAAAGCTTTCAATGCTATACCTATGTCTGCACTTAACAGTGACTGTGTGGGGATTGAACCAACCTTGTGTGTTCTCTGAGGCTTCATTGCTGTATACCAAGTTCAACCACTCAGACTGTAAGCGCTTGATCAGAGTGAATGCAATAAGGGGATTAGCCATGGCTGTAGCGGGCCCATTGTAAACGCCATTGTGCAGGTCAGACACCTTAGCATGGAATCTGTTAACAAAGAAAGTAGCTGTTTGAGAAACAATGACAGTGAATGTAGGAACTACGGGTAATAAAAATGGCATTGGTAGCTTGAATTCAACACCTTAAAGATGTTTACAGAGGTGATGCCATGACATTTATCCAGTTTCTTTACCCACTTATCATAGGGTGCTGGGGTCTATTCCAACTGGCATCACGGTAAAGTAGGGAGACACTATCAACAGGGCACCATGCCATTGCAGGATCACACACAAACACACATCTCACACTCTCTCTCTAAGGGAAATTTGGGATCTTCCACTGGTTGATGATTAGGAGGAAACCAGAGCAGCGGCAGGAAATTACACCAACATGGGAAGAACTTAAGACATGACCTGGGATTTGAACCAGAACCTAATAATCATATTGTTTACAATTAGTGCTTATTACAAAATATGTATAAATTAAAGAGACTTCCAAAATTTAGACATTAAGTCAAAATTCTATGATGCATTATACTTTCTAATACATGCTTCAAAAATATCATGTTATAAATGAATCTACATTAACAAGACAAATCTAGTCCCCTTAAACACACCCTTAATGTACGTTTCCATGCTAATAAAGTAATTTGAATCTTGAGAGAGAGAGAGAGAGAGAGAGAGAGAGAGAGAGAGAGAGAGAGAGTCTAACTGAAACTGATATCAGTATCACTCACCGTTTGATGTCCTCAAGTCTTTCTAATTCGTGGTCAATGTAGCTTCTAAGAGAATGTATTAGTTTCCGTTCAATAATGATTGCCTCTTTTACGTTCAGTAGCGAAGTGTATATTTCACCAACAGACATACAAATATGAGACGAAGTAATGAGGCCAAAACCTAAGTAAATCCATTTAAGAAAAAGCATCTTGCAAAAGTATTTCCGATGTCAAGTCTTCTCCACTCATGTGCTCACGTGGATAAGCACAGCGCGCCCTCCGTGTCTAGCTGTAGAGAACTCTACCCCGTCCGTTCTGATGAGAGCACGGTTCCCCGCTGTGATATAGGCTAGGATCAGCTTTCATTCCAGATCGGTAGACATGAAGGTTTAGTGAGAAAGATACGATGTCACATTTGTTATATATAGTGTTATATATCCGTAAACCAAGTCATAATATATTTGCATTTGATACTTTATTATCTATATCTTAGAGATATTATCTTATAGTTTATACCTCAGCTAAAATATATTTGTATATATATTGTATATTTGTATAGATTCACATATGTCTTAATGAAAGGTTTAAATTATCAATGTTTATTTTAATGTGTGCATTTGTTTTAGCTAAGAAACGACATCGATTGTTTTTTTAAGTAGGATACATTCTATGAGGGGAACTGTGTGCGGAATTACAGTGACACCTATCGGTAGTTTCTCGGTACCACAACTAAGTTTCTATTAATCATGGATGTATAATGAGAACGGGGAGCTTTTGATGTTCAACTGTACAATTGAGACAGCAAATCATAGTTAATACAAAGAAACATTTACTTCTATAATTTAAATGTATGATTAATTTTAGATTTTTTGATTGATGATTGATTTTTTTGTATACATGATAAAAGAATTGTAAAGATCATTAGAACTCAACTATAAACACAGCATCATGTTGGTATACATTGAGAATCATTATGCTAATCTGCAAAGTAGTCCTGAAAAAAAACAACCGTATCTATTATGGAATGAATGCTATCTCACAATTTTACATTTCTCTTTCAAATTATTATATTTTATTGTCTTTAAAATGTAATGCCAAGGCACTCTGAATGCCCTTTGTGTTTGAAGGGTGCTATATAAATAAACTTGCCTTGACTTGCCTTTCAATTCTGCATAGAATATTTAAACCTATTGCAAATTGTCATTTCAAATTGATCCTGGCCCTGGACTCCAACAGTCAACAGTCAAAATGTGAGTCCAAAGGCACCCACTTGTCAACCATTACAGTCTATAAGTCTATGAAGTCTATAAAAGCATATCTTATCTAATGGGTTTATAACATTTTTCATTTCATTTCACTGCACACCCCGTGTATGTATGTGACAAATAAACATCTTGAATCTTGAATGATCTACCAGGTAAACTATAAATATGCTGGAATTATGAATTATGGAGATGGCTTCACCATGTCACGGGTCCTGAGACTATGTGAGCAGCACAGAGCAGCTTTTCTCATGTGGTCGCTCAGGCTCTTGTCCCGCCAACCATAGATGAGTGGGCTGAGAAAACGAGGTATGAGGACAAAACAGAAGTAGTTGAAGAAGTAGATGTCATCTGGAAACCAATTGGCATGGAGCACAAGGAGGTGTTCGGAGATCGGATTGGTGAAGGCCAGGAGGCACAGCAGCAGCTGAAAGCCGTGGAGCAGCACGGTGTGCATGGCTTTGCTCACAGAGGCCCTGTCCTGCCTCATCTTCTTGGTCTCCAGGAGGATCCTTATGTAGGTGTAGAGGATGATGAGCGCCACCGCCGCAAAGAAAAGCCCATTCAGGGAGACCTTGAACAAAGTCTGGACGGGAGATGAGTTGAGAATCACGGTGCTGCAATAGATTGGGGTGGAGAGGACATTCACGCCAGGACGAGTCTCCGCTATGGAGAAGTCCACCACGGGGAGGACACAGCTGATGACCCACAGGCACAGCAGGATGATCCAGACGCGGTCCAAGCGCCACGCAGGTGGGCACTGCAGTGGGTACATGATGGCCACGTAGCGCTCCAGTGACATGGTAGCTAGGATGAGAGGGGTGTTGAGGAAGGTAGCAGTGGAGAAGAAGAGCAGGGGGGCGCAGAACACAATGGGGAATCTCACTTGGCCTACAGCCATGAAGAACAGCAGCACAGAGGACAGCAGTTGTAGGGTGTCGTTGACAAGCATGTAGGCAAACAAGATGTAGCGAGTGCTGTCCATGAAGTGCCTGTTAGATGCGAAGATGTACAGCATGAGCATGATGCAGTAGAGGAAGATGCAGAAGAAGGGAACCACCACACACACCTTGATGATAGGAAAATTGGGTGGAGATGTTGAATTGCCTGAGAGTCCAGTCTGCATGTTGAATTGTGAACCAGAAATAAAACCTAAAAAGTAACAAAAAAAATAATATTCACACCATCCAGTTTTAACAATATATCTCAAACATCCTGCATTTAACTAAAATATATGTGCTACTGTGAAATATGACCTGGCAAAGATACTGACTAAATGTTAAAAATGTAGAAATTTTGTACAGACTGCCAGTATATACATTCTAAATGAATTCAGAGCACTTACTTGAGGTGGTGCTCCTCAGTTCACAGAAGAATGACTAAATGATCGTATTTTATTCATCTTGGCTATGAATATGTGACGTGGTCTTACTTCTATGGGATCCTTATTTTCCATGGATGTGATTTGTTGTTCTTTACTCCCATGTGTTTACCATAAACTTTGTTCCTCCAGAGGTAACATTGCGAATGGGCACCTGTCCTCTTGGATCAGGTTCTGATTGCTGCACAGACCTTATCTCGGTCTGAAACCCCCAAAGTAGAGACGTCAACCCTGAACTCAAAGATTGATCTGCTGCTAATTTGGAGCCCAGGTCTACGGTGGATCCTCTAAGCTGGGGTTCAGTACAAAGGCCTACAAGCATCCTTGGAAAAGCAAGTAAATTGTGCAGCAAACATCCTTCCATACTGCATGGGTTTATGTATGGAAGTAGGCCCAGCATCCTGGGCCTCCTCAAAGGAGCAGAACCAGTGGACAAACCTGAGGAAGATTGGACAGCAGAACACCAGAATAGAAATGAGGTATAAAACACAATATTCACTAATATTAATGTACTGAGAGATTACTCTCTAGTTGAACAGGCCAAGTCAAGGAGTATCGGCCTTGTTATATTGTTAGGGTGTAGTTAGAGTTTTAATATGGAATATAGGTAACATAGGATGTATATTAAAGGTAATAAAATGTAGACCAAAATCGATGTAATCTACACTATTTGTATCATTATGTATTTGTTAAGCAAAGGGTAAATTTCTTATGTGAAAAGAATGTTATGTTGTTGCTGTAATGATTTTGTTTGAAAACTTCAGACCAACAACATATTAGTACTTGCTAACAGACTGGGATGACGTCTCACTGGTAATAATTATTTATTAACTTAGGTACCACTAATAGATCCTGTGAGTGAGTTCTTAATATTGGAACGTTTTGTTCAGCTTTATCCCACATTGGCCAATTAGTTTTATTGCCCAAACATTGGATACACACATTAAGTGCTTCAACTGGGACTCATTATAACCTTAGAGATCATGCAATACTGTTAGCCTCATTAGCTAATATTTTTTAACTATCCATTTTCAGAATTTAATCCAATCCTCCAAAATCTGATCGGATCAAGTTTGAACTCTTGGGGGACATCAGGACTAGCACATTTTATTATTGATGTGGACAAGGTTAACAGACATAACCAGACATAACAAGTGTTTTATTTCTTCTTTATGTATGTATTATTTATTCTGTCCTTAACTCAGCACTTTGTAATGTATATTGAATTGGAGAGACTCCCATCCAAACTGTAGTGCCGGTGCGCCCGGGCGAGTGTGATGGGCACGTAATAATATATCCTTTAGTGGTATCGATACATGATTCTGTTTGTTTCTAGGAACCTCTCATGAACCGCATCAATTTACAAGCACACTAATCTAAAAAGACCCCAAGATTCACCAAAGGAATATGAACAAAAATAAGGTACATTTCCTCAACATGTGGGATGAAAAATCAAAGGTTCTCTATACACATTCCTATATAGAAAAGAAACAGACAGGAACACACTTCTAATGGCAAACAGCTTCCATCGTAAGCCACTTAAAAAAGGACTTCCTAAGATCCAGTTTCTCAGGCTGAGGCGCATTTGCCGCATGAAGCCTTCCAAACGGCCCTCATACAACCTCTCGAAGTAGTAACAGTAAACCCAACAATGGAATCACACAAACCTGTCTACACCTACTTCCCAAAGGTTGCTACAAATATAGGGGATGTGCACAATTTAACAACATGATCAAGTGTGATCCAGTAGCGGTACATTTCAACTCTGTATTGGATCTACACACTACAAACCCTCAGACCGAATGGTCTGAAGGAAGAAATGCCGTGGAATGTGATGCTGTGAAATATATTGGTCTTGCCTTCCTTCTTTCCTTCCATCCATGTATTGTCCAGTTCAGGTCCTTGTATGCAAATGCAAATATTCTGAACGTTGTATATAGGTATAATTGTAAATATGTCTTACTTTGGAGAACTGTTACAACTAATAAAGGTGTTGCATTGTAAGCTGCTGAGTGTGGAAGCTTTTTCAATTAAAAGATGAGGTTAGAGAAATAAAGATCACCCTCTGGCTTTAATCAAGGAGTGATTTTACAGTTAGGGTGAAGTAGTATAGTATATGTAGTAGTTTAGTATATGTAGTAGTTTGAATATAGTTAGTAAACTTTAACAACAACAAGGCTCCGTGTTATCCATGCTGACGGATCAATGTTCTGAAGGTAACAGGACGTATATTAAATAAAATAAAACATAAATATAGACTTCAGCAATCACATTTTGTTTAAAATTATCCATTTGTGCTAAAGTGATATTTGTGTATGAGTCTAGATAGTACAGATTGTCAAAATAAAGTGTTTAAAAAATTTAGTTATATTAGTGCTGGCTAATAGACTGAGGTGACAGATTACTCACTAGAAATAATTATTTGCGCACTTAGGTACCACTAATAGTTCTCGAGAGTGAGTTCTCCATACGGGAACAATGTTTTCTACAGCTTTATCCCACATTGGGCAATTAGTTTTATTGTTGACATAGTTATAGAAAAACATTGGATACACACAAGGCATACTGTCATCATTAAGTGATTCATCTGGGACTCATTATAACCTCAGTGATCATGCTATGCTGTTAGCCTCATTAGCTAATATGAATGAAGGTTAATAACCTCTAATTCCCATTCAACAGTACAAAGAAAATACTTGAAAATAAGTGTGCAAATGTATGTTTATATATGTGTATGTGTAGGAAGGCTGGATGAATTTATTTGTTTTATTTGTTTTAAAGGATTTAAATATATACTATAAATATATAGTATAAATATATACGCAAGCGCCAAGCCGGACCTCCCTCTCTCATTTAGTTCTCGGGTCTGGGAACATTTTGTTTCCCTGTAAACAGTAACACTGTCAGCCAATGAGTTGTCAATAGAAGTGTTACGGTATGTAGGCTCTGCTAGGACAACCAACTTGACGACTCATCTGTAATTAGGTGAAAACAACCAACACAAAATATGCAGCAAATATATATATAATATAAAAAGATACCCAAACACATGATAGGGATTGTTTTTGCGTCAAT
>OMNO01055522.1:0-10886 GCA_900303215.1 Trachyrincus scabrus
ATATAACATTTATTTCTATGATTTGACAATCCTGTCTTGTTTGATTCCGTTACGGTACATGTATACGCCTCTCCCTGGCTACTGGCATGTCGCAGCTCTTTCTGTAGTGCTCTTTTCTGTGGTAACAACATTAACCAAAGACTAATAGTGATTGTATGTGGAAGTACCTTTACCCCTCCTTGGCTCCACGCCACTGGCTGACATCACGTTGCATCACAAGAGCACCCAAGTTGCCCATAGCTGTTGGTTAAGCATTTAGGAGACCCTTAGCCTGCGACGGTGTCTGTGGACGGGGGAGTGGTACAGTTAGGCGGGTCCGCGTGGGCTTTTCCAGCAGATCAAAAATAAACCAATCCGGTGATAGCTGGGTGATGTTTGTTAATACACACTGAGGGTTAATCCTGTGCACACTGTAAATGCTCAGGACCTAATATCTTGTCTGTCTTCAGCACTGTTGCTAGGTTACTCATTGACTCTCCCTTTCTTAAAGGCCGTACCCCCGTAGATGCTCTGTTGCTGCCTCTTGTGTAAAACATTGCGTCTGTCTGTGGTCGTCTCATCTGTACACTGTATTCCCCGGGACGCTTGTTGTGATTCCCCCGGGGTGCACGTTTTGTTGGTTTCCCCTAGAATTCTCCATGCTCCATTTTGGACATCGTGTCTCTCTTGTGTCTTGGGACTCAGCTGTGACACTATGCATCGCGGTCCAGCACCCTGCGTCCCCGCTGGCTCACGGGGCGTCTGCTTCACTGACACTGTTATTGTTTTGTTTTAAAGCTATTGTTACGCGTGTGGCCGTAGGATCTCAAGAGCCGCTATCCCAAAGCAAAAATCCAAATATTTAACTTTTGACAAATGCAGATACCAAAGATGACTCTCTGTCCTGTGTCTCTCGATCTCTCTCGGTCCTTCACCCCCACAGCTTGTGTATTAAGAGACAAACCCAGCAGTGGCTTTTGTCATAGCCTCAGTAATTCCAAAGCATAGATGTATATTTTGGTATATTTCTGAGAAAACTTAAGTGGGGGAACAAAATGTCTGTTGAACTTCTTGTTAGTCGTATCTTTTCTGTCACAGCATGGAACTAATTGCAGAACTGTCTTGGTAGGAACTCTTGGTAGGTTAAAGAAATAGTATTTTTGTATGTTTTGGGTGTGTTGTGCGTGTGATATCAGTTCCCAGCCCAAGTGAACATGGTCAAAAGAAGAGAACAATAAGAAAAGGAAAAGAAAAAAAAAAAGGTAAACATGTACATATTCTGTTTGTGTATCTGGGGGGGAAGGCATTCTGTAAACGCATTGCTCTCGCTGTCGGAGAGCCTGGGCCCAAACTAAAGGCTCCCAGTACTCTGTTCTCTTCTCTGAATTTGACTGTCCATAGAACTCTAAAAACCCACGCTGCCGTTGTGACTTCTAAACGAGTCTCTCGGCGTCACTATGGATGAGAATCCTGCTCAGCAGACATCGGCGGGAGGGAAACACCCTTCTGATCCGACTACGAAAGGCCTTCAGGGGCGGAGGTGTAGAACAGGAAGATTGTGTAGAACTCTTAAGTATGTGAATCAGGATACATAGTAGATTTTTTGATGCATTTGTCTGCTGTATTTTTTTGTTCTTGTTCTTTTTTTTTTGTTTTTTTTATACACATATAAAGATCTTTTACTGTAAACTGTACAGTTCTCTTTTGTTGTAAACATCATTAAACCATTTTCCAAGTGTTTTAACACTTTGCGTCGTGTTTTAATGGTTGCTATTCATATGTATAATATTTAATAGGCCTACATGTGTAATGGCGACATGTATATTCTGCTTGAAAGAAGACAATAGCAGAAAGCAGTAATTTATATTATATTCAAATGAAAACGTATATTCAAGTTAATTTTAGTTGTTAGACTGCAGACAATCCGCGACGGTTCCTCTGTGGGGCGGAGCCACTGGGAGCCAGCGTTTCATAGGCGTCCATGTCGCTAGAGTACTGGGGAGAGAAACACGTCAATGTTAAGGACTCGGACAAATACGTCAAAACAAACGGAAACGCGTGGCTGCAATTTACCAACCTATACACATTTTGTACTGAAGCGACGTGATATTCATGAACTAAAATGGAGGGGCCCCTGCCCCAAACCCACGAGCCCAACCTGCTGCACATCTAAACATTTGGTTATTTCCTCTATTCACCACAGACGTCTTCGAGAGGAGACTTAAAACAAGACAATTGTTTCTTACCGCATCCACTCGGCTCTGCCTTTTCTTATGACCTGTTTTCTAGAAATGAAGGGACAATTGTATTTCACCTTGGGGGTTGAAACGGGAATATGTTCATATTATACTTTATTTGACAAACACTTACCCTTCCCAATTCAGGCTGAGCGTTACTGCCCCCTTCTCTGTGAAGATCCTAGAAATTAAAAACATAAGAATGTGACCAACACGGGCCCTTTGTGTGCTCTTCTCATCCACGTCTTTCTTACTAACCTGATATATGTGGTCACTCTCTTTGACTTCAGGATTCTGAGGAAGAAACGTAAATATAAGTCAACTGGAATCATTGTTCATACGCAAAAGTAGGACTAAATATGTAACTAAAATTACATAAATATAGTATGTAGTATATGTATAGGTATAATGACATTTTATAGCAACTAGTATGTAGAAATGTACTGAGAAAAGTATTCGACTGAACGTGAAGAGATATTAACAAAAAGTAGCTTACTGTTCCAAGACGAGTCAACTGAAAAGAATCAGATATTAGAAAACAAATCCCAGACATGGAAGTCTTTTTTGTTTTACAATTACAACTATTTGCATGTACACATTTTAAACACACTGACTGGGAAGGTTACATTGGTTAACGCTTTATGATATTAGAAGTTGAATCACTGAAGTCAACAGGTTGTACTGAAGCTCACCTTGACGTGGAAAAACAGTCCAGTCACAACAATGCAGTAAAAAAGCAGAACTGCGTCCAGGATATAACAGAAGGTTGGGTCACTCAAATTAGCCTCTGACGGATGGAAACACAAGGATATACTTACTGTTAGAAAATAATGATTTATATGTCAATGTGCTTGCTACGGAAAATGTAAGAGTTACGCAACACACGAAACATGGGCACACGAAACTTGGGTTAAAAAAAGACTTCCTGTCAGAAAGGACCATATGGCCTGCTTTGTGACTGAGGTGAAGTGGTGTATAGGAGCATACTATATACATTTATATATGGGTTTCATTTCCATGAACATATTATATCGTACCCAAAATTATATTTGTTCTATTATATTACACAAAGGTTGTGTCAGTTAATTCCATCTCTTTTTTCTGTCATATTAAATTGTATTAACATTAGTTTTACTTTAGCCACAGATTTGAACTAGTTATGGAAGCTACTATTTTTTATATTATATTATGTTATTATATTATTATTATTATTATTATATAATTATATTATGTTCCAATATTTCTTTGATATTTTCATATAGATTCCTTTTTTTGCTTTATGGGGACAGTACAATATGTATTTCTAAGTAATTCATGGTTTAATTGCCTCTTTTATTAGTAGTATAATAATTAATACAAATGATCATTTGTATGAAATTAATGTAGATTTTTTTTCTGTAACTGTTCTGGTGTTTTTTGATTATATTTTTATCTTTTACATTTTACAATGTAGGCTTTAAACCCTAGCGTATTGCTGCTAGCATCGTTATGTAGGGAAATGTTATTCAACGACATGCACATAGGTCTTGAATGTGTCTTTGATCATTCAGATTCATTTAACCCCCCCTCCTCCCTGCATCTGGTTCACTCAAACCCGTTGAACATTTATTTTAAAGTTCTGTCCCGCTGCCTGTTCTTACACATTCTCCTACATGACTTCACTGTTACTGTCGTATACCCTCAGTTCTGAAAATCTTTTGTCAATCCATTGATTTTTGTTGTTTGTCTTTTAGAACCAGGATATTGGATGATATGGTTAACAGTGGTGTGCAAATCAGTAAGCTGAGAGGAAATCTAAATTGGGTTTACTGAACTGGGTTTACATTACATAGATGTTCCTCCCTCTTATACCGCCAAGATAAATACACATTGAACACCATAAAACTATTGCACGAAAGGCAGAGATATTTAATGCATTACCCAAATAATTAAACAGCAGAAAAAATAAGTATGTTTTGTATATTTATTACATAAACTCTACCAAGCAAAGCCGCAAACTAACTCAGCAGAAATATGTATTGCATAAATATCATTAAATTTAAATATCACTTACCTGTCGAATGCACGAGCATCAACACTATAAAAAGCCCCGTCACACATGTTCTCTGTATGTTTGTCATGTTTCTATCTTAACAAGCAGGCTACAATGGTGTCTTTCTCCCCTATATGATGCTGAAACCTTTGTGATGCACTCTTGTCTCGCATTCTAGTGTTTCCCTTCACTTTGATCACAGGAAGTGGCTGCACTGTCACCAACGTAAGCTGTGGACGGATGCTTTGTTCGGTTTCCATTGCCCAAGCATGTTGAAATCCTTCACAGGTGTATGTGTGTTTGCACGAGAACGTACATCATGGTGGAAAACTAACAAGTTATGTTGTGTTGACATGGGTTTGCCATACTGAAGGCTCAACAAAGCATATAAATGAATGTAATCTGCCACATCGACAGAGTTTAGGAGAATCACTTCATCACTTGGAAATAATTCAAGTGAAGGGTTACAAGGACCATCCGACACATACAAACCATTAGGCCTACATAACTAGCTGTTTTATTGTGTAGGTTTATCATCAAAGTTAACATGTAGGCATATAGCTACTACTTCCTCTACTAGGCCTACTTCTATTAGATAGTTTATTTTTATATTGAACACAGGGAGTAAATACTTACCAAAATATAAGTCTTTTTATACTTGCATTACCCAGTTTTAGCGTGGTCAGCGACACAAATGTTCAGATGCATTTTGGTAATTGGATATGTAGGCTACATTTGATTTTGTTTTCTTGTAAGGTGACTAGTTTGTCTAGGCCTACATTTATAGAATACAAAATGTAAACCGAGAAGGGTACATAATATTGTTTTTGTCTCATTGATGTTAATTTTCAATGATTGTGTATGTCTTTCACGCTTGTCTACAATTGGCATATTCTTTTAATGCGACAAGAGAAGTAGACGAGGTGTAAGTAATTAAATGGAAGAAGAAGTTGCACGGATAAGAGAAGACATTTTGACAATAGTATGTCAAATATTTAGGGTCAAAGGTGAATCGGTCGGCGCCTTCACCTCTGACCTCGGTGCCTTTAAGTGAAGTAGACCCGTGGATGTGGAGTAGGCCTACATTTGGAGATATTTTCTTGAGTTTCTTGAATTTGTTCGGAACCATTCTTAATGTTGCATCACAAACGCGCAACTCTGTGGACGAGATAGGAACTGTATTGAACCAAAAACTATGACGTCACAAAAGAAGGAAAAAACAACAACAACCGTCACGTGACCCGTCTGGGCGTTTATTATATCGTCAGTCACGTGACCCTGGAGTCCTGTAGCCGTGCTGGTGGAGCAACAACCACTAGGAAGGAATTGTTATTATTATTATTATTATTATTATTATACTGGCGCTTTGGCAGTTTTCAGGAGTTTCCTCTTGGTTACCTTAACGTCGAGACGACAGGTGCTTCTTAGCGAGCAGGTTGTTGGGTTAAAGCCCGGTCCACTAAGCTAGCGCCCGCTAGCCGATTCTCTGTCCTGCTGCTGCGACCCGAGACGACACGATGCGCTCTTTTGTGTTCTCGGCGCTTCTCGTCGGACTTCTGGGTACGTATTGTTACACAGATGTGATGTTCGTATTGTTACACAGATGTGATGTACGTGTTGTTACACAGATGTGATGCACGTATTGTTACACAGATGTGATGTACGTGTTGTTACACAGATGTGATGTACGTATTGTTACACAGATGTGATGTACGTATTGTTACACAGATGTGATGCACGTATTGTTACACGCATGTGATGTACGTGCTAAGGATGGTCAGTTAAAGTAGACGTTGTCCAACAAAAGCGTGACAACCGTCAAACCGTCTTGCGATTTAAGGAACAAAACGTCAAAAACGTTTATTTTTATGGTTAATCCTTCGAAGTGACATTTCAAAATGTAGATCGATGAATGTGTATTCAATCCGTGTTCTTCAGAAAAATTGTTTGCATAACTAAGCACAATATTTTTGGAGGAATAGTCGGTTTGCTGTAAACGCAGTGTGTGTGTTTTTGTTGCTTCTTTTTTAATCCGAACAACGACGCAGATCAACGACGCAGATCTTGGTGTCAATGCGGGCTGGTGTCCGTGTGCGCATGCGCGCTCGCTTGTTTGTTTGTGCAAGAGTCGACAATCACGTGGTTGGCCGATATGTTCAGTAACAGGCCTACAGCTTAACATTGTTTAATGTGGTGGTTTTAAAATGTAAACTGTCCCTACTCGTGTCGCACCACTATGATAATAACATCTAGATTATGGTCTTCATATTTAGCATCTTCGTCACAGTCGTCGATCATTTTTGCGAGGCACGTTTCACTATGATTGTACTGCTTAGGCAGGCAACATGAGGCATAACATCGCTTCACTGTACTAATGCCTCTGTCCATATCCCTTAACAGCTGCTGTTCTGTACCAGAGTGTAGCCGCTGATGCCAACACCCCCAACAAAGACCCCGGCACACCAGAACGGGGCAACTACACTGTTTTGAACGGCAGTAGTAGATCCATCTGTCTGATGGCCCTCATGGGCCTGCAGCTAAACGTCTCTTACAGCTCGGCCTCCCTGAATAAGGTGAATGCACACTTCCTCACACTGTAGTGTGAGTTTCTATATTGCATATTGTGGGGCTTTCTGTTGCGGCCGGCCCTCTGCAGAGTGGAAAAACTGGGCTTGGGTGTCTGGATGTAGTGCTGCACAATTATGACAAAAATGATAATCGCGATATTGTGATTATTCATTGCGGTTAACATATTATTGATTCAATTCATATTCTGTGGTGCCTACTGTATATAAAAAATATTCGAGTTATATTAGAGTTGCAACGGTTTTTAATTTGACTTTAATGTAACATGTGTACCTTTCACGATTGGCTAATTGCAGAGGCCAAAATTGCGATTACAATGACTGTGTAATTAATTGTGCAGCCCTAGCTGGATGTAGCAATTACAACTGGGAAAACAATACCACTATGCTTGAATTCAGTTTTTCTCTGGTCAAACATTATACTGCGTACCCCTGCAGTCCAACCGTGCCCCAGACGTGGACCCCCGTGTATTGATTCAGTGTTGAGATGCCGTTAAGCTCACTATTGAACCATACAATAATCAATACTTTTGAGGACTGTTTATCAAACGCATGTGAACTTCACCCGTCACCCTGGCCTTGCTTCACTGTGTGTTCCCAGACTGTGGCGGTGGTAATCAATCTTCAGCCCAACGTGACCTCCGCGTCTGGCTCCTGTGGCGCAGATAACGCCACCCTGCAGCTCTCCACCGATGGAGAGAAGACCAACCTGACTTTCCTCTTCTCTTTGGTGGGTTGGAACTCTTGATCATGTGCCTTTTTAAAGTACTTCCCCTTTCAATGGACTCCAGGGGCCGTATTCACAAAACATCTTAAGACTAAAAGTACCTCCCAACTTGCTGATTTTAGGAGAAACTCCTAAAGGACTCTTACATTTTTGGTATAAGAGTATTTCACAAAGTGTTTTAGTGCTAAAAGCACCTCCTACATCTGTCAAAAGTTAGGGGTAATCAAGAGGACTCCTAAGTCACTAAGACCAAACCACAAACAATCCTAAAATGGCTGCTGCCGGCAATCCGCCTCGTAATCACGTCGACGTTTTAGAAACATTTAATGAGCTTTTAAAAAGGTATCGTCTCAATCGCGCGGGTATTATGATCATAGTAGAGCTAGTCAGGGATGCTCACTTCACCAAGCATATATTTTCCCACACTTCTTTTTTAGTTTTTGAAGTTATCCCAACTTTAATAATGTCCTTCCTTTCATGCACATTATTAAAGCAAGAAGTGAAAGCTGTTCTTGCATCCAGTTTTGTTTTGGTTTGCACAATGTAGCGTCACATGTCTTACTGTCAGCGTGATAATTAAAAGGTTGCTTGTATGCATATCCGCTAATTGTTACCGAGATGACTAGTCAGCAGCCTATATTATTCTTGGTTTCATGTTTAATCAGTGACACTTAGCCTACATTTTTATTTTGAAATACTTATTTGAATATGGCAACATGATACGTCCTTCTACAGTATTTCTATGATCAGCAAATCACTGTGGCCATAGGAAGGATGCTTGTTCATGAAACACGACATCATCCATAGCAACGAGGTCAACCCTGCCCCTTTCTCTTAGCTTAAGATTTCCCCCCATTCCATCCTTCCTCCAAAGTTGGTCTCAGCAGCTTTCTGAATAGGTTTTAAGAGGAAACGCTTAGCTAGAAACTGTTACTGCTATTTGGGAGACCTCTTAGTGGTAGATAAAATGTTTTGTGAATCCTGCCCCTGTCATGTGCTGCCCACAGTTGACCACAAGGTGGCGTCTAAAGAGTGCAAATTGATATGCAATTTATCTGCGTGCCTGTCAGAGCAGTGGCTGTCCCAGGAAGCTGAATTTCTTATACTTCCTAATGTTTGTTCCAGATACAAAGATTGGAGTAAACTCAGTGCAGATGCCATGAAGCATACGCTCTAAGTCTAACTACCCGTGCCTGCAGTCATGCCTATCATAAGATGATGGCTGGGCTGATCTTTCATTAAAGGCCCTATTGTTAACAGATTTGGGTCACATGTTTTGGCATTCCTTATCAAGATCAAAAATTCCCCAGAAATTATAAATTCACATTGTATGCGTTCAATGTAGACTAACGTATATCCCAAGTCATATTGGGACATGTGTCATATTGTGAATTTTAAATGCGACATGATAATGTTGCGTGTTGAACTCCCTCTCTTTGGTGCGCACGCTTTCTGTATAACCTATAGAAATATCAAGGGTATAATATTCATCGTAAATCATTGTGTCGTCCTCTTGCCTGGCTGCAGTCATTTACACAATCTCGTAATCAACCGCATTTTCAGTGTGTGGTCGATGATGGCTTTTAAAGTCTGCCATGAAGGTGCACTATTTAGATTCATTGACGTGAATCTCCAAACCTACAATCATCTGGGACCAAAGATCCTCACAGCGCGTCTTCATCATGAAGGTTTAGATTCAGGCTTTTCCTCCTGCTTTTTTGTTTGAAGGGTATTTGCCACAATTTAAAGTTATTCTACATGTATTTTTCAAAGGGGGTATTTCATACAGAAAGCGGCAATCTGGCAATATTGTGATGGTCTAGGAGCTACGGCACTCACACATGTAGATGCTTAGGAACCACAACCGGTGCTGACTGCAGTTCGATTTGCGTTGTGACTGAATTGAGTGTGTTTTCATTCTTTTTCCCAGAACACTACATCAAACAAATACCACTTGAGTGGATTGTATTTGTCAGCTGTGTTGCCAGACATGAAGGAGGGTACGTACACAACCCGGGCCGACCGATAACCTTTATCACCTTTCTCTGTCACACCAGTCCTTTCCGAAACTCTTAATCGGTCAACTGAAACAATGTTGTATTGTAATACTACGTATAGTCCTTCCTTTAAAAAAAACAACAAAAAAAACCTTTATAATCATATTTCAGATCGTCATGTTGAATGTTAATGGATGTTGCCGCCCCACAGCAGCCCCCTTGTCAGTCGGTAACGACACCCTGAACTACCTGCGGGGGACCCTGGGTCGCTCGTACATGTGCCGTGACAAGCAGACGCTGACCGTGACCCAAGGCTTCTCCGTCCACACTTTCCGGCTGCAGGTGCAGCCCTTCGGCTTCACCGGGGAGTTTGGAGCAGGTATGTAGTTTGGATTGGAAAAGTAAAAGGTTTTGAACTTTTGAAGTGAATTCAAGTAGTCCGCCTCTCTACCTTCTCTGCCCTTGTGCAACCTGACCATCGGTTGTCCGTGTCCCCGCGTCTGTTTGTTTTTTCCGGCAGCTGAGGAGTGTCAGCTGGACGAGGATGACATGTTGATCCCCATCATAGTGGGGGCTGCCCTGGCTGCCCTGGTCCTCATCGTACTCGTAGCTTACCTCATCGGCAGGAAGAGGAGCCATGCTGGTTACCAGACCATCTGAGACGGGTGGTTCTGTCCCTTTCCTCGATTTGACCACTATTTTACCCGACCTTATGCCCCTTTCTCTCTCACACACACACACACACACACACACACACACACACACGCACTCACTCTACTTCAAATACCTCTATCACACTACCTGGCACCCAACCCAGTTTTTTGCTTCTTTTTTTTTACTTGTTACATTTGCAAATGTCATGACTTTCCTTTGGGTTTTATTAAGGTTGTGTATGTGCTTTCTGGACTGAAGTGCTCTTTTGCGTCAGTTAGGACTAAGGTGAGAGATCACGGAGGAAGGAAGAATATGATTCTTCCCCACATAATGCCAGAGTTATGTATTATGTAATGCGTTAAATCTTCCACAGTCTTCTCTCGCCTTCCAATGCAGCGTTTAGGTTTTCGAATCAGGTGTATTATTTATTGATTCCTGGGGAAAAAAAACAGATTCTGAGGGAAATGCTAAAGGAGCTGTTGTAGTTTCAATGTAAAGGGAATATCATGGATTGGCAGCTTAACTCGACCCTCTTTTTAAAAGAAAGGTGTTCTAACCCGTACACATGTTTAGCTTTGACCTGGTAGTAGTAGTAGTAACTCCTTGAAGGAGCTGCTGGCAAAGACGCATAGCCCCCCCCCTCCCCATAAATAACACGCATGCAGGTGTGACTTT
>OMNO01055537.1:0-10406 GCA_900303215.1 Trachyrincus scabrus
TAGAGCGATAGAAAAGTGAGAAAGAGAAGAGGTAGAGGAGGGTCATTAAAAATAAGGAAGATAAAGAACATTTTACGCACACTTATGTTCGCACACACACACACACATACACACAAACACACGCGCACACACACACACACACACACACACAGAAAATAAGCTCTTCAGGTGCAGGCCATACTTTACATCACTACAACGTTAGGACACTCCTTATTTTTTGCCACATTTCAGATGAGGTGAAATGGAGAAGTTTAGGACCGAGCCCTCACCCCTCCATGGTGTACTTGTTGGTTCCCGGGACGATGGGACCTCCATGATTGTCCGTGGCCTCCATGGTGGTCGACTTCATGGCATTCGCTGCCTTCAGTTTGGTCCGGTAGCTAGAGGAGTTAGAACAACACAAGCCTTGAAACTGTGTGTGTGTGTGTGTGTGTGTGTGTGCATAACTCATGACGACATATATGAAGAAAATACTATTTGGTGTGCCAGTCAGCAAAACATAATACAAAAATACTTACAATACAGTACTTTTAACATATGATGACACAAGTCACGATATAAGATGATACACGATACATATTTTATTGTTGGAATAAGATATAGTCATATTAATCATGTAAATCTTCCTGACACGATACAGACTGCCTTACCTTCTCCGGGTGCAGACCAGGGAGGTGGAGAGGACGATCAGGACGATGATCAGACCCCCCACCAGGCCCAGCAGCACGAACTGCACAGGGTCTGGTGGTTCTGTGACAGGAACCCCGGTGCCCTGGAAGGAGGGAGGGAGGTAGGCACACACACACACACACACACACACACTCACGACATCATCTACTTGACATCACACCCCCTCAAGAACTATACTAACCAACTAACAATAAAATACAATATGAAGATCATTAAATAGTTCATGAATAGAAGTACACGTGAAAAGAATAACTCACAATGTTCGCCAGACCGTACTGTCTCAGCAAGAGATAATGTTCTGGATCTGAAAGCATCTTTTCCACCGAATCAGAAGAAATGGCGGTCCCGTTATGGTACACGAAATACGACTCCATTATGGTGTCGTCCGGGGCCCTGGACAAAATAACACACACGTTAAATCAACATGAGAAATACGGGAGGGCGTTGTGTAGTTAAGATTTAAAAACTCTGGTATGTGGTTATGATCTAATGTCAGCGACTATGTGCCTTCTATGTTGTCATAGTGAGTTTGGCTCCCCCTGGTGGATAGATTCAATTCAGCATAGGAAGTCTCACTAGTCTTTCGTTTACAAGACACTTCAGAAAACTGAGGAGGATTACCTGGATTGTGCCGTGTCTGGCTTAATAGAAACTACATAAACAGCAGCTTTGGTTGCAGCAGTCAGGGCCCTGAAAACAATACACAGAAGACCTGCTATGAACTGTCCCTTAAAATGGTTAGAAGAAAACAATAACATAGAAAAGGAATAACATAAAGAAATACTTACGCAATGATACTTTCTTGATTACTTATCACTTCCAGCAACGGCGCTTCAAATCGGAGTTCAATTTTAAACGATTGGTGGACAATAGAAATCTAAAAAACATAAAAAAGAGAGGAGGAATTATTTAAAACCAGTCTAGAGTTATGACAATCCCGTTCGTGCTGATAGGACACATCATTTAGGCTCCATTATCTTCAATTCAATAAAGGGAACAAGCTTCCAGCAGTCAGACCCCGGTCCCCCTCACCTCAAGCTCAGTGCTTGTGGAGAGATCACCTCCGTCTGTTGCTGACACGGTCACCAAATACTTCCCATTCAGGTTGCTATCGAGCTCTTCGATAGATCTGCCCATTCAAAAACACACAATCTCAACAAGACCCAACCGATGGACCAATTAAGATGGAGATCATTTATAGAGAGGATGCCAACTGGAATTAGGCGTGGTTATTGTTATACTCACTGAATGATTCCCACATAATAATCCTGTTGTGTGGTGACAGCCTCAAAGATGGTCCTCATGGGGCTTATCTCAGAGTTGGTGTTCTTGAATCTCACTTCAGTCACTTTAAACTTGATTTCTTTATTTATTCCAGTGTCACGGTCTGTAGCCTGTGGAAGTGTAGACATTTGGCAGAGTAAATGATTGTCCTGATCAAATGTTCTATGGGATCTCAGAGATGCTGTGAGGAAGTCGGTTTGACACATTGTTGTGGAGCCTACTCACGGTAACTCTTGCAACTGGTGTTCCCTTGCTAGCAGTCTCTGACACGAGCACTAAAGACCAAAGCGGGATATTAGTCTCAACTCATCACCTGTCTGTCAATATTAGGCTATGCAAAGGAAGGATATGTATTTTCTCTTAAACCAATAAAGTTCAATATTTGGAGTGAAAGACGTCGCGGTTCACGCTTATTTTCTGAAAAGATAGTTCAATCAGACTGACATAACGAGCGGAGAACTCACCAAAGACAGCGTCTGAGTTAAGGAATTCTGGAGCGTTGTCATTGATGTCCACAATGTTGACCACTATTTCCGCTAAAATCGTGTTGAAGAAGAAAGTGCAGAGTGTTATGTGCATATGTGGTCCGGGGATATTATCAAGTCTACATTAGTGTTGAATATGTTTTAACATATAACTCATATAACATATTATATGAGTTCATAGCCACGGTTACAATGTGGCTGCGGGTGACAAATATTGCTTTAATACACACAGTGTGTACAAGTAAATGTACATGTTTTAGAGCATCTGCTGGAAAGCATCAAGCAAGGGGATTTAACGCGTATGTCTAAGCGTTTCGCAATGTGCGTCACAATCTGTGCCAGCCACAGATTGGAGGCGGGGCAACTCATCCTCACCTGGGCTGATGCTGTTGTTCTCTCCCTTCTCCGTGTACTCATCCACCACCTGGGCCTTGATCACCACCTGGTCGCACTGCTCATAATCCAGCGTGGCGTCCGGGTTGACAGTGACCTCTCCCGTGGTATCCAAGAGCATCCAGTCGCAGGGTTTGAAGGTCTTGTTGCAGCGGCACTCGCAGGACTCCATCTGGTAGACCAAGGAGTGGTTTCCATCCTTGTCCACCGCCGAGATGCTGCCCAGAACGCCGGTCACTGTGCTGTTTTCCTTCACCTCCAGGGGAGCCAAGGGCTGGAACTCTGGCCTCTCGTCGTTGACGTCCAGCACCTTGATCTTCACATTCACCTCGGCTTTGCTCTGCGACAGGTCCGCTGCCTCCACCCGCAGCGTGAAGTGGTTGTGAACACTTTCGTAGTCCAGCTCGAGGTCCGGGTCCACCGTGATGTTGCCCCGGTAGCCCAGGCCGTGGGCGGAGGTGCGGATAATGAAGCTGCCAAAGCTCCCGTTGAGGATGCTGAAAGAGATGCGGTTGAAGTCTAGTGCCTGGTCCAAGTCCATCGCCTGGACAAGGCCCACGAAGGCGCCTGATTGGCCGAAGGAAACATAGTACAATGTTTGTAGAGGTTTGTTGTCGTTTTGTTTTGTTTTCTTAGCAGGAAATGCAGTACAACAATGATGATGATGATTCCCAGCATGCTTACCTTTTTCCCCTTCCTTGACAGAAAAGTCATACGAAGCCTCATTGAATATGGGTTCATTGTCATTGATGTCCTGCAACACAAGTAGCAAGAACACAAAGCATGATTATGAAGGATCGTGTCCATCACACGTAGCCGACTCTGTGGCGAGATCACGTGGCTTTCCAGGCGCTACTCTGTACGCACCTCTATGTTGATGATCACTTTGACCATGGTGTCCAAAGCAGGAATACCCCGGTCGGTAGCGGTCACATTCAACTCAATCTTGCCATCCATCTTGGGGTCCAAGGCCTCTCTGTCCAGCAAGCCACTGTTTGTCAACATGCCAGTGTCGGGGTTGATTGTGAAGTTACCGCTGTACTTGCTGGGCATGATGGCAAACACAATTTTGGAGTTTTCCATCTCTGGGTCATCTGCATCTGTAGCCTGCGCCCAAAGCGATCAAATACATGTTAATTCAAAACGGAACTACGAGACAAAACACCAAAATGACTCCACGTGTTGTGACTTTGAATATATATTTATATTTGATATGAACCTCTATTTTAACTTCAAACTGCTGGCCCTCTTTAACGAACACAATATAGGAATCTCTGTTTATGATGGGCGGTCGGTCGTTGATGTCCGTCAGACTGATCTCCAGCACCGTGGTGCCAGTGTTGTTGTTGGTGTCTCTGGCTTGCAGCGTTGCAGTGTACAGAGATCTGACCTCGCGGTCAATCCGCGCGCTGTTGGTCACATAAACTTCGCCCGTGCGCAGCTTTACGTCGAAATAGTTACGTCTGAAAAGTAGGCATACAAATGGCAGAGGGGCAAATGGATATCCATGGAACAGATTGTTTAACCGTTAGTTAGTTGGTTACAGTGCAATGAAGAAAAGACGCCAGACAGAGTGGCTCTGTGTTCACAGTCGACACATACATAAGAAGTATTAAGACAGTGATCAGGTGTGATATGAGAGAGGTTATAAAGTTGACATTTACGATCCAGAAACCCAAAGGGATTTAGAAATCGCTTGCTCACATGCTCTCTGGAAGCAGTCTGTAGGTGAGACCCCCTTGGTCAATCTTGTCCAAATCCTCTGCCTGAGAAGAAGGGGGAAAAAAAAGGTCAAATGTATTTGAGACTCCTAATTGTGGACTCTCAAATACATTTGAATCAGTTTAATAGCATTCGCTGTAATTCTGCGTCCATATTAATTAGGTTACGTATTTTGGCCAATCATACTATCTAACTACTCAGCTAGCCTGATCTGTCTTGGTATATATATATATATACATACAGTATATATTTCCCCCATTTGAGGAATGACTATTAACACATGCACATTTCTGTATATATACTGTATATAATATGTAAAAAATAATATACATATATTAAATATTTCCTCTGCCATGGTTGGAATTATGACTTCACAGGGTCATTCTAGGTCAGCTTGTTGTTCTTTATTATTATTGTTTTGATTTATTATTCACGATATCTTTGCTAGCAGGTACAGGTATAGGGCTTGTACATCGTGGCGTCACATCGCAATGACCGCCTCCATTTTGGAAGCATAGGAGCATTAAAAAGTTACTTATCGCGTTGGCAGTAATTGTTTTTTGGTCATTGTTTAGTAATTAATCGTGAAATTATTTGTCATTACGGGAAGACATTGTTGCGTTTGAAACTGCCACAGCGTTTCTCGTGCGAGACATGGCAAAACAAAGTTTTCATTAGCCTAGGTTCCGGTATATTTACGTTGATTTAGGATTTGACAGTATTACAACTCTCTCTCTCTCTCTGGGTTAGGGTTAGGGTTAGGGTTGTCGAGTCCTCTCAACATGACGGAGTATCGCCAACGGAAGCTCCCATGATGCATTCTGATGTACAAGCCCTATAGGCTGTAACCAACCATATAGGTTCTAAGGGACATACCGTGATGTAACCGACTACTGTGCCATTAGGACTGTGCTCAGCCACCTCCAGGTTGTATGTATCCTTTGGGAAGGTGGGGCTGTTGTCGTTGGTGTCCAATATCTTAATGGTAACCGTAGCGGTGGAGCACATCGAGGGGTCCAGCCCGTCTATGGCTATCACCTGGCACATAAACAACAACAGACAATGTCAACACACAAACAAACTCAAATATGTACCGCACAGAATATCTTCAGTACATTCATTGATTTGATACGTGCATAAATAAATTATAATAATGCAACATGATTCGGACAACAAACTGATTACAGACAACAAACAACTGACAACTCGGGTCCAAAGGGTGGCAAGTGTTCTCCCTCCACCCATGGGTGTGATATGGCCATATTTCCTCCTTGTTGATGTCATAACCCCCTCTAAGAGATTCTAAATTAGTTTTTGTTTATCTCTAAGAACACTGACTCACACTATCAGTGATAACCGCCATCATAGCCATACATCCATATAGTGTTGGCAGTCTGGGAACTGACCGAGACTTTGTAGCGCATCTCACCTGAACAACCATTTCTTCTTTCGTCTCAAAGTCTATTTGTTGGGAGTCTTGGACAACAAGCTGGACTTTGCTTTCTGACGTTGCGACTGAAGGAGTCACGGCGAATGCATCCTTATCCACTCCTTCCAGTTTCAGTTCAATTCGTGCGTCCTAAAAATGAAGGGAGAAAACATACATGCTTAATTTTTCACTGAATCATGAATAGCACTGTTGTAAAGTTTTGTCGTGGCTGTGGTTCTTAAATCAGACCTGATCAGGGTCTTTGACTGTCATGTTGATTTGAAAAGTTACAGCCGAGTTTTCAAAGATTTCTCCTCTGAATTGACTCGCTTCTACACATGTTGTGGTGGTTCCACAATGATAAAACAAAGGCGTGTTGTCATTCATGTCTTCGATGGATATCTGCACAGGCGCAGTGACGAAGGCTTCCGCCCCATGTATGTTTGGAAGAACCTCAGTTGCCTGTAAAACAACATAACATAATAGAACACAAAAATAGAATAGAATATGTATTCAAATTAAAGCATTGACCTGAACCTCCGGTTGTATTTGAATGGACTATGAAACCGAATTAACACACAAACACACACACACCCCCAAGATAATTTGCCAAAGGAAATGGTTTAAAATCATCCTACTTTGACAGTCAGTGTAACACTCCCACCGATGGTTTCCCGGTCAATAGCTGAGTTGACAGATATTTCACCCGTCTCTGAGATGATGAATAAGTCGGGTTGGCCTGACTGGCCTGAGCCTGCTGACGCAAAGAGAAGATGGTGTTTCATCACATTTTTCATTCAATTCCTTGCGTTATCGCATTTACACATAACTGCTGTTGTCACCGTTTATGCTGTAGAGGATGTCGTAATTGAGCCCCATGTCTTGGTCTACGGCGTTCACCGTAAGCACCGGCGTTCCCTGGTGAGAGTAAATCACACAACCTGAATGTCTTGAAAGTAACACTGTGTAAATGCTGGAGTTGTGCTAAGAGTATGTGAGGCTGCACACCTGTGGTGCATCAGAATAATCAAGGCACACAGGTTAAACCAGCCATCGCCGCACACACTCGGGGAGGGCCCTGACACGTTGTTTTAACTCTCAAATAAACTGGTGGGTAGAACATGCTACCTGTGTCTTGTGTGGTGGAGGAGCCAGGCAAAGCCACTTAGGTGGCGTGTGGCAGGGTCGACTGCTACAGTCACTTACCACCTTGGATCCTTCTGCCACAGATCCTCTGTATGGAAGTGTTAGGAATCTGGGATCAAGGTCCGGTTTGTCCACCACTGTGATGAAGGCGTAGGCGACACTCGACCTGGTTTTATGACCATTCCAAATGGGACCTCCACCATCCTGGTATGGGAAGTGGTCCGCCATTAGAACAGATGATGTGGGGTGTACTACACATTGTACAGCGGGCTAGAACTATATTGGACAACGCATTACAAAATATCATTATACATACAATACAATACTTACAGACGCATTTATCTTTAGCCGGTAGAAGCTGCTCAAACTGTTATAGTTTAGAGGTTGGTTTAGTTTGACTTCACCGTTGCGATTGTTAAGGGTAAAGAGCGTTTTTCCTTTAACTGGAATAACCTGGAAATTACAATTGAAAATTGGGATTTAATACACATTTCATGGCAAATTACTACTTCTATTATAGATCTTTTTTTTATTGGCCAACTAACTTCATCAATGTTGTATGTCACAGATGCGGCAGTCCCAGTGTCATCATCAGTTGCTGATACTTTGAATAAACTTGTTCCCGGCTTTGTATCCTAGATATTGGAAGGAAGAATTCAAAAAAGAGCGAAATCAGACACAATGGTGGATCACCGTTGTTGGCTGGTGTTTGTCCTGGCGTTGTTTCAATTTGTAGGGTAGATGAAACTTTAAACTTGTTGTATTTTGTGGTCATGGTTATAGGGTTGTATGGTGCATAACATCAGTGGGGGCCATTGCCTCTAAACACACACATCACTTGGTCACATTTATTCAGACAAACAAGACTTAGCATGGGCAGCTACACTATATCGTAACAAACTTGTCATGGGTTTAATCCTGTTTTCCACCAGTGGCATGATACTCTTGGAAATTGTGGACTTGTTCATTCATTCGTTCATTCATTCACCATTCATTTTGTGGTGAATAAGGAATTAAAGAAATCCACACATTTTAATATTATAATTTAAATGTAATATTATATAGGTATTCTAAACTACTATATCCCACTTACCTCGTCAACATTAACATTGTATGGAGAGTTCCAAAATATGGGGTCGTTGTCATTGGCATCTATTAGTATTATTGTTAGTTTTTTAGAAACCTAAAAAAAACACGGATGAGCAGGCTTTTATGAATACAATACAATAATAATAATTTGCAATATAAATGATTTGATTTGCAGAAACTTTTGTTCATTTTACCGGGGGACCACCATCATCGACCTCCATCATGACCTCAAATGTGTCATGAGTCTTGACGTAAGGAGAACCAAAACAAAAAGAATAAATTGAATTATTAAACACAAATGTGGTTCACGAACGCCATACGAAGTTAGGTTACTTTATTGTGATCAAAAACCAAACCAAACCAAAGCTCCTTACCTCTCGATCAAGTGGGGACTTAATTGTGACCACTCCATTCTCTGGGTTCGCACTGAAGAACCTGGCGTTGGCTCCACTGAGTGCATAGTGCAGTTTGTTACCGTCCCTATCCGTTGCATTTATAGTGAATGCATATTCGTCTTTGAAAGCAACAGGAACAGGACAACTCATTGTGAAACTGGTTGATTTTTACACAGACAAAAAATGCACTTAATATTGAATATTTTATACACACTTTCAGGAATGTCTTCGGGCAAATGTACAGGTACAGAAGTAATTTCAGGACTGAAATTATTCACTGCTGAAGAATTTCAAAGAAAGTATCAATTTGTTAGAATCCACAGGTATGGTCCCATTGGCGAATTATAAAAAAAAAATAAGGAGCTCAACTCACCATTTGCTAAAGTGATCAAAGCAGTAGCAAACAAAAGCAGTAAGCTGCTCACTGCGACCGTAGGCCTACCCATGCCTAACCCTGAGACAAAAACACAACAGTGTTTCTTTACAGGCTGTTGTTTAGGTCTACTTGGTTAATTTCTTCATTTGGACATTGGTAAAATAAAACATGTCCTGTACTTCTGGAAATTGCTAAAGGTTAAATGTTTTTTTTAATTTTTATTCTATGTTGCAATTTACTAACATTAACTATAATTTCTTGACACATATGGTTGCTGTAATTCTTTGTAGTCCTATTACTGCATACAAAAGTGAACTTTTAATGAGTCATGAACATAATCATAGACTGGGTGGAATATCATAAAACCATAAAGTTGTAGCCTATAGAAACATGTTACTCTAGAAGTATGCCTACAGGAGTGGTTGAGTCTGGGTACATGTTTGGATGTGGTTATTTGGCCAAGTAACATAAAACAATCATATTGTAAACATATAAACATATAGCCCAGGGTCATATATTACACAATTCTGAATGTTAACACAACTTTAGCTTCATTGGTCTGCCGTTCTGCACAATAAGAGAAAACATTGGCTGGCAAGGCAACACAACTGACTCAATTCACAATGACAAAAACTGTTATGGTATCTGGCAAAATACTTCTAATTATATCTGAGAAATATGGTAAGAGGACAGAGAGACCTACCAGATGCTGTTCTCACGCTGCTTCTTGAACACTGATCTAGACTGGACCTTTGCCTGTTGCTGTGGAACCCTGATTGCCATCTCCCTGCTGTAAATATGAATGATTAACATATACAAGATATACCCAGCCAATAACAGAGCACTAAACCTGCCACCTGTGTGTGTGTGTGTGTGTGTGTGTGTGTGTGTGTGTGTGTGTGTGTGTGTGTGTGTGTGTGGGTCATGTCCGCCTCAAGGGCTGCGTTCCAATAGTCCTCCTCGTGATCTACTCACACTCGCTGCCTAAATCTCCAGATGTTCCCCTCGATCGCTACTGCTCCAACGCTAAAGCCGAATCTAGGCGCCGTGACACGCGTGAACTGTCCACAAACGTCACGCACGTCACGGCCGTAACGTTGCTGTGGACGTGAAGTTCACACACACCGCGGAGCTCCAACATGTCAGAGGGGCGTGGCACGCAACAAATTGCCGTATGAACCCTGGGCGAGGGGGCCGTGATGATGTCATTTTTGGTTCACGCACGCAACTCTAAATGAGGTTTAACTGCTCATCTCCTCCACGACGAACTCCTACTGCTGGTCTGCTTAAAGCGCAAGTGAACGAGCATTAGGAAAAGTGATTTGGAATGGAGCCATAGACTCTCTCTCAGATTCGATTACCCGTCTTGCTGAATCCACAGCAAGGGCATTTGTGTG